>CM077100.1:33857165-33873753 GCA_039619505.1 Cimex hemipterus | reverse complement strand
GAGAGAGAGAGAGAGAGAGAGAGAGAGAGAGAGAGAGAGAGAGATCATAGCTCGTGCATAAAAACGAAGGAATATCGTCGGATCGGGGCCGGTTGGAAGAATCAGATACACAAGGTGGCGAGTGGCAACGCTCCTCTTCATGATAAATCAAGACAATGGTATCGCCATGAAATCCGCGGATCAAAACACGTAGAAATAACTCAGACAACCAAGGTAGAATACCCCCTTTCTACAACGTTTTCGCCACGCTGAATTGCCTCCATTTAAATAAAACCATAAAAAGGCTCAATAAACTCGAATTTCAACTCGAAAAACTTACATTATTATTTGAACTAGAAATGTTAAAAATCAAATATGTATGTTTTTTTATAGATGCAAGTTTAAGAATTTGCACGTAAAATAATACATACCAAATAGGGGATAACCATTAGGGACTACCGGTTCCTTATATAGTTAAATTTTACTGCTGCATTCACCTCTCATGTACCATTAATTCTGTTACGAATAAATCTTAAAAATTCTCAGTTTAATTATTTGTTGCTTTTACCTACGAAACGAACGAACTGAATAGGGATTTTAAAAAAGATAGTTTGCCACAGTTGCTACGGTATCATCCGCCCAAGAGATGATTCACTTCTTCCGTTAAAGCGCAACTGCCAATTAAGCCCGGTGTAAAATTGAAAAGAAAATAGGATGAGTAAGTGCTGGTGAGCCGACTTGGGAAGTGAGTGTAGCCTTGAACCGAACACGGACATCGGTGTACTTATGTTCGTTCGTCCTCTCTTTCTCTTTCTTTCTCTCTCTCTCCCCCCTCTCTCTCTCTCTCGTTCTCTCGCCATCCTTCCTTTCTTCTTCCTCCTTTCCTCTAACTGTTCCCAATGCACTCGTTGATTCGTTTGCCCACGAGTGAGCGTAAATCAACACGTTTTGATTCGTAAGAGGAAAAGGTTTTTCTTTCACGAACTCGAGAGAGGTCTTGCACGTTAAAAAGAGACCAACAGGGCTGATGTTTACATTGTTAAATATTTCAGGCTATCGAACTTTAAAGTTTTTCTGTTACATCCTCCTAATCTTGATCATTTTTTAGTGGCTCTAGTAAGACTAATTTTCGTCGGTTTTACTATTGTACAATTCAAAGAGCCAACTTTAAGCATTTTTCTCTTATTGTATTTCTCCATGTCTGAAGACGATTTTTTAATTTTTATTTTAATATATCTTAAACTACTCTAAATGCTTTTCCTCTACTGCCTTGTTCTCGCTTGGGTCCTTTGGGATGTTATTCATTCCTCTATTATAAGTTTAAGGCAAGTTTTACTCACTTGGATCCTTTGAGACTTCTTTTAATCTCTTGGTTCTTTTGTGACGTCTTTCTTTCTTTTTGATCCTTCAAGACGTTTTGTTCGTTTTCCAGTGGTATTAGCAAATAGATTTTTTTCTGCTTTAATATATTTCTTGCTAAGCAAAGCATTTTTCCTTTTTTGCCGCCTTAAAGACGTCATTTACTCTCTTCGATCCTTTGAAAGGTATCTTCCTCTTTTGGATCCTTTAAGACGTATTTATCTCCCTTGGATCCTTTGAGATGTTATTCATTCCTCTATTCGATGTTTTAAGGCAACTTTTCGGGGGCGTCGGTGGCCGCAAGATTTCGTCCTTGACACGGCGCTGCTCATCACTGTAAGGTAAAAGTCCCGGGTTCGAATCCAGCGGCCCTGCATTCGAACCCGACATACTTACAAATGGGCTTTTTTTCAAAAGCACCGGCACCCTGAGGGTTTAGATGACCTCTGCTGTTGCGAACCCTCGTTTAAAAAAAAAAAAAAAAATTACTCGCTTGCATCCTTTGAGACCTCTTTCTTTCTTTTTGATCCTTTTAAGTGTTAAAGTGTTGTTCATTTGCTAGTGGTCTTATCAAAACGATTTTTTTTTCATTTTAATATATTTCTTGCTAACCTAAGTATTTTTTCCGCTTTTCCCTCCTTAAATACCTCACCTCTTTTACTCTCTTGGATCCTTTGAAACGTCTTTTCCTCTTTTGGATCCCCTAAGACGTATATTCTTCTCTTGGATCCTTTGAGATGTCCTTTTGTATTTTCTTGAATGCTTTGACATCTCGTTAGTTTTCTAGTGTTTCTACCAAGACAAATGTCTTTTGCTCGTGATCTAATGATCCAAGCAAGACAGTTTACCATAAATTTGAACACCAAACTTTTCTTCAATAAGCGCTGGAAAATGTGTATGTATGACGTTTATAATTTGTTTTTCGTTATTTAAAAATTCAAATGATGCTGAAGGTCACAAACAACGTGGAAAAAACATAAATTTTATTAATTAATCCGTAAACGTTATGTAGGAATCCTAAATACTGTTAATTATATACTCAATGTATATTATCATATATATTAACGCTCTTTAGTTATAACCTATCTTGGAGTTTCATTCCAGTTTGCCTGATGTATTTTCCGCCTACTCGATTTTTTCGAGTGGGCATATGCAAATTTCGTTTCTCAACAAATATATTCGACCTGGATGTTCTCAAATTTATTTTTTTACTTGTCATCAATTTAGTAAGGTCAAGTTTGCTATCAGGGGCCATGTTCAATGTTTCTGACTGTGTTGAACAGATTGATCGAAATTATGCCAACATTGCGTTAACGTTACCGATATCAGTTCAATATCTGTAGTTAAAGGGTTGAAAATAACAATGAAAGAGTTAAGCTTAAGTTGCTACTGGCTGGCATGTAGAGCTTTGTCCTTTTAATATTAGAAAATTCAAGATGTAGAAGCTCTTGAAAAAGGGCTTCGTCTTATAATTTTATCAGTCACACTGCTGGTACACCTTAGTTTTATGATTAAGGGAAATAATTTTAATTAAAAACACTACCCGTTGATTAATACGTTATGGAGCGAAACATACACATGTATTTAAATCTTTTGTTACATGTACTTTAAATTTAGCTCTATAGTTTTTTAATGTCTGATTCTTAAAACTGCGCTTTCTTTTCAGATGTTCCGGATAATCTGAGGCGATGGCTACCGATGGACAGATAATTGTTGCAGCCGCCAGATGGTCAGATGAAGCTTTGTATTTGAAGGATTTCACCAACAATCGAACGTTTCCTGTTGTGGTGAAGTTCGTGAAGGGCCAGTATGGCGGATTCGGGGTGCCCAGCCTGCCGAACCCCGGCCTCCAGTCGACCGCGCTTCTACTCTCGACGGGTAACAAGCACAAGATCTTGGCTCAAGCCGTCAAAATCAAAGAAGGCCGGAGAGTGGTCGGAGTCGGCCCCAAGATAGAAATCCCCGAAACGTATCCCGGTTATTTCGAGTTGCTCAGCGAAGAAGGCCGGGGCATGAAGGCGATAGAAACTGTGGCCGAACTGGCGAGGAAAATGCCCGATACAGGCTTCCTGGTCAGGGAACCGATACGAGCCCTGATGGCGAAGACCGACGGTCAAGGGGTCCTCTGCACCAACGGCCTCCGTACGGTACTCATCGGTGAGACGCTCTTCCCCGTGACGGAAGCCCAACTCAACGGTTACAAAATGAGATTTTTACAGTGTATGGATTCTAAAAACGAATTCGTCTTTCTCGGATTCGACCAAAGAGGAAAATTTAGCATACTGGCGAAGGAAGACCATATCAGCGGGGTACATACGGCTCGTAACCTTCTTTCGAAAAGGATGCCTTTGACCGTACGCCTCGTCCATGGGCCACCTCCCAAAGGTTTGAAAAGTTCGAGTCATTCCGTACAGGAATTGAGATTGCTCGCCGTTATCGAAGAGGAGAACGTGTTCGCTCTTCCTCTCCAGAAAGACATTTCCAATGTCGTCTCTCTTCCGTTGGCGGCGGCCCTCAAACTCCAGACCGCCAGAAACGCCGACCTCCTGAAAACCATGAAAGAGTTCAACAGGCTCTGCGAAAAAGGGACTTCCTTGGTCAACGAAGTCGCCGACAGGGCTCACGTCCTTGACGGTAAACTCTCAGAAACGAAGATCGGCCGAGCTGGAGCGACATCGCGCTACTCACAGATAAAAACGGGATACTTCCTCAGGAGGAGCGCCTCTTTAGATTCCCCGAGTGTGACTTCCTACACGTGGATGAATACGGATAACGAAAACAGAGAACCAAACGCCTCCGGAGACGATTACGACGACATAGATCAGATTTACGATTACGTCCGGGGTTTCGCCCCTCTGCCCAAAAACATTAAATCGCCTTTCGCCGAGCCGACGCACTCGACGACGGAACACGCCGCGTCCGCTCCCCTCTCCAGCTCCAACAACGACAGATTCCGGCCCGAGCCTCCGCCGATCGAGACCATCCCCACTAAAAAGCAGCAGTTTTCCAATCCGAAAGCCGAAAAGCGAACGAGGAAAGAAGCCGCGTACAACAACCCCAGCTCCAGGCACGACAAAAGTGGAATTCCTTCTCTATATGTAAAAAATTCCAACTCCCAACGGGGTCGGGTCCTCAGGCAGAAGAGCTCTTCGCCGATGAAAGACCAGCCGCCGGGGAAAACGGGATCGCCGGTCGTGAGCGTACGATACAAATCCCTGAACAACTTGCACCAGGCGATGGGCATGGACGGGACCCTCGACTCGAGCCATTCCGGCGGCCGCACGTCAGGCGATTCCGGGGCAGGCGTCAAACTGCCCGAGAAACGATCTCGGCGACTAAGTCGTCCACTTTCTTTGACAAACCTAGTCTGGGAGATTTGTCGACCCCAAGAAATCCAGTCTTCACAATTAAGAAAACTTTCGAATCCATACAAAATAACACCAGAGCACAATCATCCTACTCGAATCGGCACACTATATCTCTAGAAACTACTCTTGTGCTGTACTCTCTTGTTATGCTATGTTTTCAGCGTCAAATTGAACGAAGATCGAGCAAGAGCGAAATTTCATTATGAATTTTACCCTAAATTTCTAATAGAAATTATTTTCTATTGTCCCACCTTATTCGGAAATTTTGTACTGTTCCAAATTTTCTTGAAGTACTAAGCAATTTTTTTGTCAGTGCTGTTATTTTGCTTTTGCCATTTAAATCCATTTCTTATTGTATTTTCTTTTGTGTAGTTTTTTAAATTATGTTTTCATCTCAACACTTTTCACATATACATATAGTTACACTGCTTGCGCTTCAGATAAATATGTTAAACAACCAAGATTTTGTTTGTCCCACTGTTCAATTTTTAACAACTGACACAAGAAATAAACATTTTTTTGGTGGTTGTCTTGTCCATAGAAATTTTTAATTAATTTGTGTCAGGTCGAGCAAAATTGAAGCACAATTAGTTAACACATCATATTCAAGCTAATTTAAAAATGTTTGTGCATATATTCTTAAATTGCGATATTTCTCCATGTAACTGGGTGATGAACCTGAAATTGGGTTGTTACTGATAGTTTTGGACAGCCCGTATTTTTCGGTCATATAGACAGACCGAAATGACCGGATAAACTAAATTTCACATAAATTATTTTTAAAAAAATTAAAAAAAAAAAAACAACGAAAGAACAATCAAATCTGCAGAAGAATTTTCCTTTCTGACATTGTAATATAATTCTGTTTACAGATTTTTTCAAATATATTTTATTATAATGACGATATTGACAAATATGCAGTTAAATTTTCATTATTCGATGGTCAATGTATTTAAGAATGTACGTTCAGGAGAGTACACTTTTTATGTAAAAATTATTAACTTTAATTATCTAGTAATTTGAACAATTTCTCTATTATAATTGTGTAAATATTTTTTTCTTTTAATTTTATGACAGATGTAATATTATATTGTGAACTTATGTTAATGCATTAAAAGTGCAAACGCCATCTTTGTGCTTATGCTTGAAAGAGAATGTATATACTAACCAGAGGAAAAAAAATGAACTGATGCGAAATTCAAGTCAGACTATGTGCCAAATTTTGTTTTTAGTTTTCTTTAAAGTCATAGCCAAGTGCCACTTTAGAATGTGAACTTTGATTTGAACCATGATTTTCCGAATTAGCGAGGTGATTTAACAAAATATTTTTAACAGTTAGTTACCTTATGCGAAAGAAATCTAAATCAGTAATTTATGTAAGTACATAAGTGATAAATCTGTGCTCTTATAAATATAGGTTTTTTCCTTCTGATTGTGTTAAAACTTGTTTGCAAGAAGAATCGGTTAATACCAAGCTAATAAACAAATTGTATTTAGTTATAAACTCTTGTATAGCATAACAACTTTTTTTTGTAAACTTCTATCAATTATTTCTCACAGTCATTTAATTATTTATTATTCATCTACGCATTTTTTCTGTGATAAATTGTGCATAACCAGTGTGAATCTGTATTTTAAAAATTCTTTATTTGTGATGAAAATAATCAACTGACAAATTGCTTTTAGTATTCAAAAAACCATAGAATATATTCTTTTCATTGTCATTCGTTGTAAAGTAAGCATTAAAAAAAGTTATTTTACCAAATGTGTCATTTTTATTTCATAAACTTTACCTTACCCAACCACACATTTCCAATCCCAAGACTGCAGTGTCTTAAGAAAAAAAACCTGTTTTGTACTTGTTTATGTTTACAATGAAACCCACACTCCATCTCCCACCCTTATATTCATGTGCAACCATAATCTAAGTTGTAAAGCAACCCATGATGAAGGATGGGGTATTAAAAAACAGTGTCTCAAACGGAGCCCTCAGGGAACCCGTCGACACCCTGTAGTATCCAGGCTTACCCAGCATGTGGGGCTCTGCTTGGGATGACATATCCTTAGATGTTCATGGGAACTGTGAAGCCTATAAAACAAAAACATCTAGGACAGGTCCAGAGGCCACCCAACCAGGCAGCAGTGCCAAACCCAATACGTTCCCGTCAAGTCAAAATGCCTAGAGGAAATCAAATAACTCTTGGCAGACGAGATTATTAAGGTCCACCTGTTAGGAGCCTCCAGAAACAGGTTAGCATCCCTATTGAAGGAGGGAGTAGAATATGTGAAGGCGATAATCTGGAACGACTTTATAAAGGTGACCCTGAACCTGACAGAGGAAAAGGAGCAGGAGAAAAAGTCAACTAATTAACAAAACCTGCTTCCAATGTTCTCTCCAAAAGAAGAGGCCAAGGTCAGAAGACAGCACCCCTCAAAAGCAGGTGCTGAAAAAGCAAGACCTCACCAAGGATATATCCTACACAAGGGAGCCTGATACATACAAGATAACTGTACTAGAAAATGGCCACAAACAGGCCAGATTGATGCCCTTGAGGATACCATCATGCTAGCCTTCAAGAGCTTGAATTGGCTGGAGAAGCACAGATGTCGGAATTGAAGTTCTTCAACAAGTGCACTCACAGGCCCAGGCTACATGGTCGTATCAATGTGAAGTCATTGAAGGTTACAGTCCTTGAGATTCTCACAGCGGATTACCCCGAAACCGGTAGAGTGATGGTAGATAGCATTCGGACCAGGCTCAACTGCCTATAGTACCCATCGATAGAGAGTATGGCAAGAAACCCGACAGAAGAAGGGTACAGTGTGAACCTTCTCCATGCATAATGACTCCTTTGATGAACTCCAGAAGGTACACAGATACGCCCCCTTCACCTCATAATGGGAGGAATTCACAAATTCACTTCTGTCAAAAAAAGTAAGAGTGGGGAAGAGGAAAGGCTCAACTCACCCTCCCAACCATGGGCAATGAAGCAGACTCGTCAGCGAGGGAGGCTGAGAATTAGACAAGCCCACTCAAAAGGATACAATAAGGCCAATAGAAGCAACAGAAGGTAAAGCGAATGGAAGAAGATATCCCATACTGGGATACTCCATCCACTTCGGCCCAATAGCAAAAGCACAGGGAGGAAGAAGGGTACTTCAGGTGAACCTCCAGCGGCATGCTGACATACATTGGCCATACTCTGCAGTAGGTCTGACAAGGATGTCGTCATGGTCTGGCTATCTTCATTGGGTTGCTCAGTCAAACGTTTTTTCGTTATTGTGCCTTTTTCAGAGTGCCTGGTGAAGATTACAAAATGCTGAAACACATCTGACAGACTAAGGATGATTGGTAACAATCAAACTGCAGACTTGTTTGGGATAAATTGCTTAATGGCGATAGAAGAACACAACAATTGATGTGTTCCCGAACATAAAGGTATACCTAACTAACAGACCAACTAGCCAAAGAAGGAGCCCTTCCCATCTATTGGACCGGAACCACAATTAGGCACAACAGGAAGTGCATTGAATACGGCAGAAGCTGACAAACTTCCTTTAGAAAGAAAAACCACTTCAACAAAATCATTAGGTTTTAAGCTAAGAGATGAAACAGGAAACAAGCTAAAGTTTGTTCGTGTTTAATCTACGACAACCAAAAGGTAATAGGCTGTTAAACCATGTATCACTACTTTATGATCATTAAGATTTGGTGCTTAAACAGCACACAGATTTAGCCAGTAGTTTATCAATTGTGAAAAAATAATTTTATTTGCATTTTGTCTCTCCTGGAAGAAGTGTTATACCACTAGCCTTATTCCTTGAGACTCTCACACAGTTTTCTACCTCTTCCTGTCTCTGGTCACTGTTCTGCAGCTAAGCAGTTCTAAGCAGACAAATCTTTTTCCAAGTAGGTCAACCATCTAAGACATGGTCTAACTCGTGATCCCATATAATAGAAGTTTGGAATGTATCCTGTGCACGTTTCCCAGCAGCAGCTTACCTGCCTTAATAAGGCGACAATAACTGTCATAGTCCAGCCACTTCTTGGTTTGTCCTGATCCAAAAATCCTTCTTAGAACTTTCCCACCTTCGCAATCTCTGCTCGTCCACTCTGGTTAAAACGCACATTTCGAGCCATACGTGGCAAGTGCATCAACCACTTTGAATATATTTCATACAAAATAAATTAATTAAAAAAATGATAAATTCCAATGAAAATGGATCTCTTTTGTTAGTAAATTTTTTTAAAATAAAATACTATTTTCTCTCTCGTCTAACATTTTATTATAAATATACATTTATAACATGCATTTTAAAGCATACTAATGCAACTTATATCCAGGACTCAAAAGTAGGTAGAGACAGCCCCAGAATCCTCTTATTTGTTGAGATATCCACTAAACAATCCACCTGAAATAATAAAATATTTTATTACTTAATCATACAATTAGGTACTAGTTAATCATAATCATAATATGGAAAAATATTTAAATAAATTTTGATCTAAATTTATTTTTCTAAATTTTTACCAGTGCTTTAGATGTAGAGACAGATTTCGCGGCATATTCTCCAAACTCTGCCTTTATTAATTTGTCATAAACATCGGCAACAGGTTTTGGTAACAACCCTCTTTTTAAATGATTCTCTATTAGCAAAACAGGATTTTCTTTTCTCAGTTTACCATCAATAACATGAAAAATATCATTTAAAAATACTGGAAGATCTGAAATTTTATTTTTGAGAATTTAAAAAATAAGTAAATGTTTAGTTGATTTAGGTTAATTTAGTTTACCATTATTTAAATTCTCATGTAAAGAACATTTTCTGATGATGTGCTCTAGAAATTTTGGCTCCTCAGTGAACAATTTTGTTATAGATAAAATAGCTTCGGTTTCAATTGAATCAAAGGCACTGATCATCGTTTGATGAAGAATACCTTTAACATATTGAGTTTATAAATTTGAGTTTTATTATAAGGACAACCTTGAAATATCTGTTAAGAAATGACACATACCTGATTTTCCAAGAGGTAGAAACAAATCATAAAACTGTGGTGTCAGTCGAAAAGGGACCAATTCGGGGATTGGTAAAAATCGAAGGCCTATATCAAAAGCATGGTTATAATCTATTCCGATGATTTCACAATGAGATGAAGTTATTAAGATGTTCTTCAAATGACGATCACCGATCCCGAGTATCCAATGGCAAACCGATAGCACTGAGTAGGTCTTAAGGAATCTCATTCGAAATTTGTAGAAATCGTACGCCGACATGCTCATTCTCGTTAAAGACTTCCTGTAAGCATGTTACTTAACTGACAACAGTTAATAATAATTTAAAACACAAACAAATAAATTTGAACAAAAATTGACTCCATTAATTTGAAATTAATCGAACCTCGCTTACTTTATTAATTTACTCGGCAGTTTTTGGCAATTCATTTGGAAATGATTCTCCACCTCTGTTTTAGTGTATTTCTGAACAGCAATGTTATGCGCTCTACAATAATTTTCTGCATCGCAATCCAAGATCCATTTTTCATGAGAATTACGAATATCATTCCTGCATAAAAATATAGGTGTAAGGGCCGGTTTTCAATGAAAATCTGGAGATTCTTTATTAATAAAATCCCATGCAATGGTTTAAAAATTACATCGAATACAAGGCTTATTTACACACTCAAAGACAACAAGCACTCGTATTTTGTTGTTTATTTCGAACTGTACGTGTTTTTATCGTTATATTAATTACAACATGCTTATTTTAATATAAACCAAATTAAACAAGATCAGAAATTCAGAGCCTTAATAAAAAAAAAAATAATTTAATAACAACAGTCTTATAGAAAGTTCACAAAAACACCAGAAAAACATTTATCGATAGATTAAAAGTTAACTAACGATCCCTTATCTGGTGTTGCCCTTTTCCTTGCTTAAGTATTTAGTAATTTTAAGTATTTAGTATGGAGTAAATAAGCAATCGGATTTTGTCTTGTGAAACAGAATCCCATTCTTCACCAAGAGCGGTTGAATGCTTTTTGGAAGTGGTGAATAATTTTTAACCCATCTCTTTATCATGTCCCGTAAGTTGTCTTGGGATTGTCAAGGGCCATTCTTCCTGGCCAATTATCGTGGTAATTCAAGTAATAGATGACATTCTAGCTACATGCGGTTGAGCATTATCACACAAGAACTTACTCAACAAGCCTTAGTGATGTCAAAGATCCATTTTGTATAATTATCGGTTTGGTACGGACATGGATGTTGATGATTCCACCCCATACTATAACTGTTGTTCTTTGAAAAGGCTGCAACTAATGCATGGCCCACATGAAGCAAAGCATAATTTGCCTTTTATACGTTTAAACGATGCTGCCGTCGGGAGCAGTAGAGAAACGGTAGGAAGAGGGCGCAAATTATTACCCTAATTTAAAAAAAGCAGTGTTGTGAGCTTTCTTTTCAACCCTACATATTTATTGTTATAAAAACTTCTAAAACAAGTACCATTGCATCGTCTGTACCATGTAAACATCTGCCTAGAAGAAATAGTGAAAGAAGCCACCAAGAGTCTGGTGAGTCTGCTCGACACATATGAATGATAGTGGGCCATTAATTTCTTCCACTTTCCCTTCATATCCTTAATCCTAAATCTCAATTGCCATAAATACCAATTAATAAGCACTGGTTATAAATCGTCTTATGTTTCATTGTGAAGTAATTATTTACATTAACTACCTCATAATGCCGAATAGAATTATTTAAAAAAAACTTCATTTTCAAAGAGGTAAAGTTAAGAGTTCTTTTAGCACGATTTAAGAGATTTTTGTATTCTCCGGTCCTCAATAAGGACTATAACAATTTAATTAAAGTGAAATATTGATCCACCGTGGGCAGAATTTGATAATATACAAACTAAAAGTTTTAACCCCGAAAATGAAACAGAATTGATCCAAAGAAATTTTGTAGATTGCTAGGACACTAATAGAAACTATTAGTACAGATAATAAACAGTCCATCGTTAAACGACATGTCATGGAAGTTATGCTTCTGGATATATTATTATGCCAGCAGTTAAGGTAACAAATGTGCCTTCATATTACATGCCCCATCATTGCATTCACAACACCCACAGCTCAACAACAAAATACCGCATTGTTTTCGATGAGCCTTCTATGATTATAAGTGGGCTTTCTCTTAATGATGCTTTAAGGGCCGGCCGTAATTCAACAGGACTTAAGTTTCAATAATACTAAGATTCTGCTCTTATAAATATGTAAAAACTGCAGACAACACCAAAATGTACAGGCAAATTAAAATTTCAGCGGAGGATAAAAATTTGCCTAGAATATTTCGAGAAAATGTCCTAATCAACCCATTGTAGAGTACGAGTTAAATACGGTTGCTTGTGGAACTGCTTGAGCTTTATTTTTCACTGCGATGTGTCTTCAACAAGCCAGCAGTGAACAAGAAGATCAATACCCCTCTGAAGTGAAATCAATCTTGCAAAATTTCTATACGGGCGACTACTTGACTGGTTACAATCCCAAGTAAAGATACTTGACAGCGCTCAGTTTTCTTTATATAAATGGTGTGCAAATGACTCGGTATTATTAGGCAAAATTCAAAGAGAAAAAACTCAATTTATACCAAATGAAGAGGATGTTTCGATCAAGAACCTTGACATCTGGAATACAGAACAAGATTATATTTTCGATTTTTCTTCCCCCAGAACAAAAGCCTACAAAGCGTAGCATTCTGTCGGATACGGCTAAGGCTTTCGATCCCTAAGGTTTACCGGGGTCTGTTATTGTAAAATTCAAAATGGTTTTGCAAGTGCTTTGGCCGTTAATGACAGAATGGGATGAGAGGAAAACTCTACAAACCAGTAAATGGAATGAACATCATTTAGAAAGGACCTTAAGAGTTACGGTCACTATGCATTCCTTAACCGGTTTTGGCAACCTGGGATGACCTTCTTTATGAAATACATGGTTTATTAGAAGCACCAAAGAAATCTTATGGAGCTGTTATATATAATATCAGAACTATTACCGGAAATATATATTCTTCTAGACTACTTATCTCAAAATCAAGGATAACTCCTTTAAAGAAAATCAGTCTTCCGAGCCTAGAATTTTGTGGAGCCCCTCTATTAGCCAAACTGGTAAACAAGATTCAAACGTGTTTACAGATGAAATTCGAGCGCATATTCCTGTGGTCAGATTCTAAAATCGTGCTCAACTACCCCGGTTGAGTCCCCTACTTAGAAACCAGCTAAATAGAAAATAGATCCAGTGAAATCCAAGGTTCAACACCTGGCCACATCTGGTGCCGTGTATCTAACAACAAAAATCCAGCTGATAAAATTTCCCATGGACGTCTTTTAGTAGCAGACATTTTAAACAATAATATTTGGTGGCAAGGAACTGTTTTCCCTACATGATTCGTTCTGGCTGGCTTAGCATGTGGTGAAATCTGAAGACAAAATGTGTTTTGGTAACTACTAAGTCAGTTAAACTGTTTGATTAGAGCATGTATTTGAGCTACCCCAGGATATTTAAAATTAAAATTTATTTCCACACATTTATTAAAAAATATATTTGAAACAATATATACCAAAATTTATATCTAGTTATCTGCAGCTCAAAGGGTGTGCATCTGATCTGTGCAAACAGAAGCCTTTGCAGATGATATTTTTCATCTGTGATCTCACGGGGTTGTTCACTCCAAGTGTGAGCTGCCACTTTCCATTATTCAGCCCCTTTCTGGATAAGGGTAGGCGGACGGATTGGTAAGGATAACACTTCCTAAATCAGAGGCATGCTGTCTTATTACCTAAGGGCCATCAAATAACCTTTATTCATTACAAGATGGAAACATTCGTAATCTTCACGCAGAACCTCAATTACTCTTGGCCCCCTTGTGACCGTTGGGAGGAAAAATCTTGTAAGAAGAACTAGCAATGCATGTGTCACTTGTTTCAAGTCCAAACCTAAAGTTACCCATAAAAGAAAATGTTTTCCTTCTAAACACTTGAATGCTCTTAAGAATAATAATAAATTAAGAATAATTAATTTTGTACTCAAATTTATTGCTTCATCAAAGAAAACAATTTTAAAAACCAATTAACTCACTTGGCAAGTTGGCTCTGTAAAGGATGAAATTGAGCTGATTTTCTTTTTTTTTTTTTTTTTTAATCTGAAGAGTGTAAAAGGCGAAGTAAAATTATAATGTTGTTTTACAAAATAAACAAATAAATACAAATGCTTTTTTTTCTTGTGTTTTGGTGTATAACCGATGTTTCTATTAAAACTGACACTAACCTTCAAGCCAAAAGAATAAAAAAATATTCCAAATGTAAAAAAAAAAAAATAAACACAAACCTCAATTGTATTTCTTCTATTGTCAAACTTTTGTTAATGAAGTCAGACATAGTGGTAGCATTATTCATCCATTCAATTAATCCAAAGTTATGTTTCAGTGGTATTACCTAAAATAAAATCAAAATTTGTGAAAATACACATCACGATCATAATCCAAGAACTAGACGATTGCAAGTTAGCCATTTTTAATTAAGTCTTAGTTCCTCCTGAGCATTGTTGCTTTACAGCTTATTGTACTCGTTCATAGATCCATTTGGGAAATCTCAACTACATGCGTGTAGATCTTCCATCGAAGAAACTGATCCTGCTTGATTTTCCATCGAATCAGTGGTAATTTTCATTGTGACCACTCTTGTGGGTCAGAAAAATCCAGAGGGCAACGGTGGGGATCAAATCCATGACCCCCGGTCTTCACTGGTTGGCCATAATAACATAAAAATAGTAGACTAAAAATCATGGATTAGCTGACTTTTTTTATGTTGTTCTGGCTTGCTGAGAGGACAATACTCCTCCTGCAACCTTAACAACTCTTCCTGCCCTAACCTAATCCATGGCTTGAGGGCAAAACTCCAACCCTGCTTACCTTCTGTGTTCCCTGGGAAACTGGTTCTTGAGGGTTGGAAGGGGATTATTTCTACCCCAACGGCTGAAAGGATCGGTAGGCTAAAGGGACTCTGGGATTCTTAAGGCCCGTGTGAGGAATTCTATACTTCCTTAAACTCACAAATATGTCCTACACACTCTCACATATTTATCCTTTTCCAATCCAGCCCAAATCCCCCAAGCCAAGGTGGAACAGTTTTACTTGTCGCTATGGAATGCTTTGATGGGGTGGACTTTATACAACCCTACCTATTTGTGAGAATTTATACAGATCCAAATCAAAAACAAATGAGACAGTTGGTGGGCCTGGACCCAGCAGCAGAATCCTGAAGTGACTGAAATGGCATCACAGAGTGAAGCTGCTCCTGAACCTTAAGGAACAGATGTGGTTAATTTGCAAGAGAAGCCTCAGTGACCGTATGAGATTCCCAAACTTTAAGTGGAACCATTACGTGTGGCATCGAGGCAAGGGATAAGATAATAAGATGGAAGCTATAAAGCTGTCAGAACTGCGGGCAAACAGAGGAGAAATTGAAAACACCCCTGAGCAGGTATAAAAAAAGAGGTTGGGGAATCCTTGAGAAAAGGGATAAAAGGCCTTATCCAGTGAACCTTCACCACATCATCCTAGATTACCCCTAAGCACTCCTGATGATTGAAGATCTAGAAGATGATGTCTCCCACAGCCACAGATTTATGGGATACAACCCACACCGAGTTATTTTTCTCTTTTTCACCACTGACCTTCCTTACACTCTTCATTTATGTCAAATTATATCTACTTGCAACAATTCAAAACTGTTCTTTTTATTTCTGCTATATATGATTGGCTTATTATTGAGCTTATCCTCACGAAATCGATAATGTGAAGTTGGTAGTGTAAAAAAAAATTCTGCATCTTCTGTTCCCAGCCCAAAAATCATGTTAATAGCTTTATTGTCAAGTACCTGATAGATGTTTAGTTTGCAGTCAAGTGTTTCAGAAACATTTTTAAATGAGTGATTCATACAGTCAAAAAGCTGCTGAACTCTTTGATCGCTGCGCAAATCTTCACCGAATTTCACCAGCCATTTATAATATTTACCATCGCTACCAAGCATAGTTGCTTTGATTGGGTGGCGAAGAGATGAAATTAATTGAATCTGAAAGACAAAATCACGGTTAAAGTAAATATGTACATTTTAGAATAAAGTTTCAAAAGCTTACTGTCGTGGCAAATCCTATTAATTTAGGTGGAGTTTTATGAGTATCGGATGGTGCCACGTACCCCCGTGGTATGTCAAAAGAACCGATATGTGGAGTGAAATCGGCAAGCCAAGGGCAAAACTGGTCTAATCTTGTTTCATTGATTTTTGGTATATTTTTGTGTAACTCTGCGATTTTCGTTTGCAGTTGAAGACAGCATTCATTATAGTTTTGTTTTTCATCTAAAGAATCTTTGTTTTATAACAATAATTTTATTTGTTTAAATATTTATAGTTATATGAAACCAGGTAATCAGAAAGGTTTGTGCAGTTTTTCACTTGTTATTATCAGCATTTCTTTTTACCATATTAATTATTTAAATTAATTATTCTTTATATCTAATGTCTTGGTTAATGCAAAAAGTGGGGTTCGAACCCACAACCTTCAGCTCAATATGCTGCTGTTCTAACCACTTGAGCTATCATGACTTTGATCCACTCGGAAACCGACTCCTCATCTCAACCTGGATGGATGGATGGATACAATGGTCACCACTGGAGGAGTACCTCCTGAGCACTGCAGCTGTTCAGCTTATTTTACTATAACCCTGGCTCCATTTTTGGGGGAGGGCTCACAACACAAAGTGAACTTCAGCCCCCGTTGTACCAGTGTTCTAAAGAAACTCATTTTTGAAGGGGGGGGGGGGGGT
>CM077100.1:33831792-33843070 GCA_039619505.1 Cimex hemipterus | reverse complement strand
ATATATATATATATATATAGAGAGAGAGAGAGAGAGAGAGAGAGAAATAAAATGTAGAAAATTACAAGAATAATGCATTTAACAACTAAATTTTTAATGCTGAAACCCGGCTAGGATCACTTATTTGATCAACTTCCCCACTGAAGATGGCGCAATGCCAAAAGGTGTTTGAATAGCTTAACAAGCCTGTGAGTGAAGACAGAATAAGTGACCCTACACCAGTTCAGCAGGAGTTCTCAGTAAACCAACACTCATTAACTAAACTTTTGATTAGATGTTTACTAAATTTTTAACAACAGCTCAAAAGCAGTGGCGAAAAATGCTCCTAGAGTTATTTTCTGGTTGTAAAATATGTCCATAGAATTTTTTAATAATTTGATTTTATATCTTTTTTTAAACAGTGGGAGGGGGGGCTGTGGTAGCCGAGTGGTTAGCGTGAGAGACACACGGCTAGTAGACCCCGCCGTCGCCTCTGGCCCTTTTTTCACGATACCCTTCCTCCCAAAAACGAATACGGAATAAATATAATACAAATAGTCTGGCTAGATAAGCACAGTTCATGAGGCCATTAAAAAAAATAAATAAATAAATAAACAGTGTTGTCATTTAAATAGTCATTATTATCACACTCTAGAAATAGATTAGTTAGAGTAATTATTCAGATATCATGAGATGCGGTCTGGTGTGATGTAGGTATCAGAAAAACATTTTCTTTATCGTGCCAACGTTTCGATCTTTTATTGAGATCATCTTCAGGGCCTGGGATTTACAAACATAATTTACATTTAGAAAATACATATAGAATTTGGAAAAGAGAATTTATACAATGCAAAAATTATATTTTTCAAAGTATTTCTACTCACTCAAAGTGTAAATTGTAAGCGTGGGTGAAAGCTATTAAATGTATCAAATGTGGTTTGAATTTGATCTGTGGGAACAGCTGTCAATATATCATCTACGTATTTAGTGAGGAAGGGTAATGTGAAAGGAAGTTGTGGTATGACTGTATTGAGTAGATGTGTCATGATGATGTCTGCCAGTATTGGGCCTAGGTTACTACCCATGGCTATACCAAACAGTTGTTTGTAAAATTGATTGTTGTATGTAAAATATCCGTTAACACAGCGGTGTTATCCAATATCTGGAGAGTAAGACAACATATCTACGATTGCAAAAAACCCAAACAAAAAACTACAGCACTCGCTACCCACCACTTTGAACAACAACACAATTTTGACTTCAAAAATCCAAAAATACTACATACAGAACAAAACAAATTTAAACGTAATTTTTTAGAAATGGTTTACATCAACAAGGATAAACACAGCATCAATTACAGAACAGATACATGCAAACTCAGTCGCAGCTACGCCAACATCGTTAATCAAATTCAATACAGATAACGTACATATATCATTACATTCCACATATCAAATATTTTTCGCATAGTCTAATTGTCCAACAATCTAATTTTCCTTTTCCCATTTATTCCTTTCTATATAATCCTGAAAGAATAAACTGGCCGAAACATTACCAACACATTGTTTCCCTTTGTCGGCTCTTTTCACCTCAAAGAAGCCGACGACTTATACAAAATGTCTCTTCTATACCCACTTCCTTCTCCACCACTTCAAAATCAAACATATATAAACATGAAACAGTAAAATCTCACTGGCACTCTCAACACGACATGGCACAATTACACAGAAGACAAACACTTTGAGTGAGTAGAAATACTTTGATAGAATATAAAATATAATTTTTGCATTATACAAATTCACTTTTCCGAATTCTATACGTATTTTCAAAATGTAAATTATGTTTGTAAATCTCAGGCCCTGAAGATGATCTCAATAAAAGATCGAAACGTTGGCACGATAAAGAAAATGTTTTTCTGATACCCACATCACACCAGACCGCATCTCACGATATCTGAATAATTATCCGTTAATGGTCACTAATCTCTACACATTAGTTAGAGAGTTTTTATGTGTCAATTTTTTTGTAATCTTGCAATTAGAAAATGGAAGAAAAACAGTGCATTTTTGTCAGTTGATGGGTTTTTTATTACCTACCGTAAAGGGAAACCTCAGCTCAGACTACTAGGAAAATTTTTTCCGTGCATGGTTATGATGCTTTAAGGGAAAGCACTGTCCATAAGTGTTTGCACGGTTCAGAAGTGGAAATTTTAGTTTGGTAGCACTCTGGTCATCTTTTAACTATCGATGACCACACTGCTTTTGTCACAAACAACCCAAATTCAATGACAATTGGCATTGGTGTATACAAGTGTTTCAACGCATTTGACAATAGCTAAATATTTTTTATTTGTAGAAATGTATTGGTTCCTGATATATTGACATAGAAAAATTTATTGGACCGTATCTCCATGTGCAATTCACTCCTAAACTTTTACAAAGGACCATTTTTAAAAATATTAATAACTGGGGATGAACGGGTCCTTTACAAAAATTCAGAGTGGAAAATTCCGGGAAAAAAGCAGTAGCCTACCATTAACAACTTGAAAAGGCACTGATCGCCATGTCATCCTGACAAGGTTCATTTGGTGTATTGGAAGGCAGAGCTTTATTATGTGTACTTGTTCTACCTAAACAAACTATTAATTCTAATTTATACCACACACGATTGATTATCAACTGACCAAAACTGAGCAGCTAATTGCACCTCACATGTCTTTGAAGGTAAGTCAGAAATTGGAGCTTAGTGGTATACCACACACCGTATTCGTCTGACCCCTTTCGATTTTCACTAGGATCTGAAAACCTATCAATAGAAAAAATTGTACTGCATATGAGGACTCATTGCTCGAGAGCCTGAAAAGTTCTGGGAGGACAGAATTACAAAAATTACATGGACGATTGTAAACAAAATTTGTTTAGAACAACCAGACATTATTGAATTTACCATTAAAAAAACTACTGACTTATTTCTGTGTAAACCACCTGGTATAATTTCATATAAAAACACAAGGTGCATATCTTACCAATTTTTTGTGGAGCTTCACTAAGTATTTTCTTGCCATGTAAAACTTATGTTTAGAAACTGCAAAATCTACTATATCAATAGGCCATTCTCTTGAATTCACAGCTGTACAATTGAATCCATTAATATGTAGAATTTCCCTAAAATAAATGTTCAGATCATAAATTACAGCAAAGCGAGGTAAATTTTTAGGATTATGTTTTATGGCTATTTTGAATATGTAATAAATGTAAGTTTGGCTATACCACAATTTGCTTTGTTAGACCATCCTTTATATAAATGCATTAGATGAGCATATGGATTAATATGATTAGATCGTGTTTTACATCCACTTGACTATACAAAAATCCGGAATATTCGTTTGAATTAATATCATGTTAAATGTTCAATGTAGTTATACTTTTAATATCTTTATCTAACACTTTTAACATGAATATATTTTTGACTGGATATACACAATTTTTGTGAGATCATAGGAGTGCACAAGGGTTGGGTTAGCTTATGTAGGGTTAGAGTCAAAGTTAGGAACAGGTTAGATTAGGTAAGGCTAGAGTTAGGGAGAGGGACAGGTTAGGTTAAATAAGTTAAAGTTAGAGATAGGTTAGGTTAGAGTTAGGGACATATTAGGTTAGGCAGGGTTAGAGTTGAAAATTAGAGACATTAGGTTAGGCAAAGTAAAAGTTAGCATTACAGACATGGTATTAAAAGGGGTTAAAGTTTCAGTTGCATACGGGTTGAATAGGGTTAGAGTTAAATATCTACAATTCAATGTTTTTCCATTAAATGGTGAAAATAAACAAGTGCAAAGTGCTCCCCATTCCCACCTTGTTCTTTGTTTATTATTAAAGGAATCACATTCCTTCCTTCCTCCTTTTAATTAAAATTTCAATTTCATTGCGTTAAGGCAATTGAAAGTTTTACCTGCAAAAGGCTCTGTAGTCAACATAGTTTAAAAGATCCCCTTGGAATTTTAATCTGACATCGCAATACTCATCCACAAAATGGGTTAGGTAAAAATTCTGTGCCCTTGACAGCATCTTAAAAAGAGTTAATTCATTTTAAAAGAAACTTGAAAATGTTGAAAAAATGTCGAACTACAAAAGAGAAATTAGACAGAAAATTTACATATAGATCGATGAGACTTTTCAGTTTCAAAACGTATTCATGTATTGAAAAAAATTTCACATCTGAGAACTCCCTCTTAAAGCTGTTAATGTGGTTTCTCAAAGACAGTTGCGCACTGAGTCTCAAATTTGCAACATCTTCTTTTAAAAGATAAAGTAAAGATAATTCTGCCCCAAAATCCTCCTAGAAAGTATTTTATTTTAACCGTGAAGAAAATTTGGTAAAATAATAATACCATGAAAGGTGTCAATTTTTCAAGTTTTAACAGTTGAGCATCACATCGTCCAGTAATAGCTTGCTGCACCGTTGATTTTACAATAAATGGGAAAATATCAGTTTTTCTATTAACAAAACAAAAGAATCTTAAAAACGAAATTAAATGATTTCCAGCATTAAAAAAAACACATTAGAAAATTGTGCATGATTGTGCAATCAATTTCCTTGCACTGGCATAAATCTATATACAAATTTAATAAAGAAATTACCTTGAAATTAAGTCGTAAGTATTCCAAAATGAACTACAACTTTCACCTTCAGGAATTAGTAATTTATCCAATGACTCCCAATCAAAAAGTGCATAACATTTCTATTATAACAAGTATACAGCAATGTTTATTTACTTTTTTTAATAACTTAAATGTTTTACTTATTAACCTTTAGTTTAAACAAAGACGTGAGGTATTGTTGAGATTGATTTCTGTGTATGTCTTCTTCCTTGGAGACATAGTCGTCGAATATATCTGTAGCTACATCGTCCTCATTAATGCTAAGGTACAACCTACAAATCCAATTATAAATAAGTTTAATAAAGACAAAATTTATTTAAATTTAAAGTGTCATTTTTTGAGCACATTTAAAAAAAAGTAAAGTTGATACACAAATCAATATATATTTGTATACAACCTTTGTGACAAAATCCCGTTTCGTTGCACATTATGCTTTTTCTCTTTTGAAACCTTGGCAGAATATAATAATAATAAAAGTTACAGTTTCAAAATTCCAATCAAGGACACTAATACATGGGCAGAGTCTATCTGTATAAGTTGGGTTATAACCATTAAGTTACATATATAAAACACACACACAAGCGATGAGATCAATAATTAAACTATTTAACTAAAAAGTCTCTATATCTGCCAGCTTGAAAGTGATAGTTGTATGGACTATTCAGAACCTATATGTTCAACCGAATCCTTCTTTTCCAAAATATTTTTGCCATCTGACTACGAACTCTCGTAAGATAGGGTACACCGCCTCTTTATAGTACAAGTCTTCTACTTCCCTTCTATTAAGTATAAAACATAAATGTTGAATTAGAAATATAAGATAGTCCCCTAGTTCTGAATTCAGACCTCCATACAAACTATAGAGAAGAAATTTTTGTGCTGTTTGCCTTTGCTCGACTTTTTCCAACAATTAATTTAATTTTTCTTTACTGCAAAGCTGCTAATGTATTATACTGTTTTGAATTAACTCCATGGATAAATTGCTTGGCAGTATAAAATCCAGTAAAGATGAAACTTTTCCAATGTAATTGTAGTGCAAATGGAGAGCAATAAATAAAAATCGGAGCTAAACATTTTTTTAAATACGTAACATAATTTGGTGCATTACATGGGTGGTGCAGTATTCTTTTAAAATAATAAATAACTACTTATCTACTGTATCAAAACGTAACGTTTTAGACAAGAAGGCTTTAGAATAGCTTTTAGAAGTAAGGGTTCACTTAAAAACATCATCTCAAAACCTAAAGGTGAGGTAGACAACTTGGCAAAAAGCAGGGTTTACCAACTCAACTGATATTAAATACATAGGACAAAGCGGTAGGGAAATAAAAACAAGAGTAAAGAAGCCAAAATCTAGCAAATTTTCAGAATTCAAGGACCGCCTAAAAGAAACAAAACATAATTTAAATTCAAATTTGAATATGGGCGCTTTGCATGGTTTCAACAAAGGGAGAGAACTAGATTGGTTTGAGAAATTTAAAATTAAAAAATGTAAAATTAAACATGGTGATAAATGCATTAATAATATAAACAGATTTTGACCTACCTCCCATTTTAAATATGTTCTTACGCCGATAATTCGCCAGCTTCGCTCCGTGGAGACGGGCGGAGTTACTTAATATTAAATTTTAAAATAAATAAATAAAATGGGCGCCACGCTGTTTATATGCATGGAAACAGCGAACCGTAAAGGAAAACAAAATAATAAAAATAAAAATAAAACAAAGAACATTCACTAACTGTAAAATTAGCATAAAAAAAGAACACAATATTTACATAAGGAAACAGAAAACCAAACACATTTATTTCAATAGAACACTAAAACATTAATCTTAAAATCTAAAACTAAGCTTTCCTTAAAAACTAAACTTCCTTAAAATTAAACTTTCCTGCGAAATAGTGTCCAGATCCTCTTCTTTCCAGGTGATTAAAAATCTCCACTTCTGGGAGTGTGGAGCACCTTCTCTACAGATGAGTGGGTCCGCAACCACCTTTGTTGATTTCTTCTTTTTTTTTCTGATTCTATCATCCAGCCAGGCCGTAGTGATCTGTTCCGCCGCACACTCTCTGACTCCCTCTCCTGTTCTCTCCTAAGCCTATCCTCGGCTCTCTTAATTTTGATTCACCCATCGCTTATTAATATAGGTGGCATTATATCATGTTACGTTACGAACGTAACAATGTACATAAATAATATCAAACATCCAAATAATTCAACTAATTATTTTAATTGTTATTATTTTTATAGTGATTTAATAATATTAACTATTTACTAATATGATATTTATTTGTATTATAATTTCCGCGTTTCGCTCGTTCAAATTGAGCAGCATTAAAAAAAATCAGCTGTTAATTAGAACGCCGCATTGGCGGAGGTGTCGGCGGGTCTACCTTGGCAATGCATGTCGATAGATGTGGTTGTGGAAGTCCGTCAACCTGATTATGAGCTAAAAGGCTCGAAATCCAGATTGTTGAAAAACAACTTACTGTGAGTAGGAGCTATCTTTTTAAAAAGGATTGATCCCTCTATAATTCTGTACGGCATTAATATTGCCCTTTTCTTATTCTAAGAAATTACTGGATCTATTTTTACAGAGTGCTTTGCCATCTTTTGCCCCCAATGTAATAGATGGCAAAATATTGAGTATATGGGGTAGGTACGCATTGTGGGCTTAAACGAAGTAGTTGCTGACGCCTCTGGAACGTTACTTGAGAGCAACGAAATGGATAAGACCAAGATCTGACTCTGGACTGTCAAAACCCGAGGTAGGTGATTCTCACAGCTCGAAGTCATAATTTTGATATTACACACAGACAAATGAGTGCATGAGCTTACATATAACAATAATCAAGAACTTATAAAAGTTAATGTTATAAAATTAAATCTTAAAAGTAAACCTTATAATTGTTGAAATATACGTTTCCTCATCCTTAATGCAATTTGGGTCCAGCTTTATTCTCTTAGACGGAGATTCCTCATATACTTCGTCTCTATTGTCATTAACAATACAGTTTTCAGCAAAAAGTATGCCCAGTTCTTCTAATCTATTGCTTATACACATATCTGAACATGTACAAAATAAATATTGGTGTAATTAGATCCAAGCTAAGAAACCAAAACTGTTAATATTTAAGTAATCACAACACCTGTTATTGAATTGTTAAAATTGAAACATATATCATTGCTAATTGCAATCTCTAACATAACGTGATAAATTTTATGTTTCCCCGTTGGTTGCCTTCCGTCTATTATATTGAATAATGCAGTAAAGTTGGTCTTAAAGTCAGCCCAGCGAGAAAGGTCTTTCTTAATCAACTGACAAATTCCATTTGCCAATGCTAAGAAAAGTTTTTGGGCACAATTTTCATCGAACTACAACAATATTTGTATTTAAGAACATAGCAAACTTTTGGCACATTTAGTCTTACCAACGCTAAAGAAGACATTGGTTTTAATGTGTCAATTAGAGCAATTTTGGTATACGGATAATCTCCATGGTAGTAACTAAATTGTTTTTTCAAATATGCAGAAGTACTACCTAATTCAAATATAGATAGCATATTTATTTACATAATGCATACAATATATTATTATTATTATTGAAACTGTTTTGTTGAAAAAAAAAAACTAAAGGTTAAGTGGATCAAATTCTGATTAATACCTTTTGTATCTTTTTGGCATTTGTTATAATCACCCAAATTGTCCGTTGAAATGGCAAACTTTGGTGAATGCAGTATCTTATATTCACTAAAATTGTATGGCTTGTGGTAAACCTGACAAATCTAGAATATAGGGAAACAATTAAAACATGTTTTTATTACAATGTGACCTGTTGAAAATGATTTCATCCCGACTTTCAACGAGATTGAGAGAAAATAATTAATTATATTTAATTGTAAAGATTTCCACCCTTATTATTGTAATTAAATTGTTCTTTCGTATCTTCCTTTTTAATTCAAAACATGTGTTCTTTAAAATAAAAAAAATTTTTTTAAATGATTTAATTTAATTTTAGCAATGATTCAGGGCCTAAGAAAGGCATAAAAGGCACCTACTGAAAGGGACATTGAAATGAACTTAGAATGAGTGTACTATAAAAATTTGAAAAGCTATATTATTTTCTTCTGTTTTTAACAAATTGAGAATATAATTTCTAAAAAATAAAACAACTTTTATGAAAAACCTTAGCTAATCTATTTAACCTAACCCAACCCACTTGCATTCCCCTAGAATGCAAAAATTGTAAATCCAACTCAAAAATATATCCATATTAGTGTACAAACCTGTCCATTATTGGAGTCAATGACAGCACACAGGAAAACCTGTTCGGAAAAATTTACAAATTGCTCCAGGTACTTGATTAGCACATTGGTCAATATGCCTAATAAGTCTTTTTGGTGAGAAACTTTTAGTGTGTATTCTAATAAAAAGAGAACTGCTTTTTCCACATCAGGAGAGAGAACACCAGCTTTAACCCAAAATCTAAAAGCCAAAATAAAAACGTGAATAGTTGACATATTTTTATAAATGTTGACAGAGTCGGTTCATCCTTTATAACTAATTATACGCAATATTTTATCAAATTTTCTTAGATATGCATTTTTGTAAAATACTTTGTTATAAATAAAACTAAAAAATATTGCAACAAATTCAATTACAAGTTCACAGCCACTCTGTTCAGACAGTGTTGTATACAAATCTATAAATAAGTGCACAGACTTTTTAAACACTTACTGCAACATTTTACTCTGAATTTGTGCACTTTCATCAAAAAGTTTAACGAACAGATATGCCTCTATTTCTTTCATATATTCACTTTCTTCTTGGCTGTTAGGTACACTGAAAGAAAAAAAAATCAATTATTAAATATTCGCGACAATAGGTGATATTTAAGATGAAAAATATTGTTTCCTGTGGCTATATACCATATGTTGAAAACAAATCAGTTAAAAAAATATTTAAAATAAATTAATAAGATACTTAGTATTACTCGGTAATACTAAGTGATAAAAAGTATTAGTACACACTTACTGGTATCTTTCATATATAGAAGCTAAGACATCACATAATTTCCCTCGTGTTTCTTCATTTAAATTTTCCTGAGCTATAAGTACTTTTAAATTTTCAAAACTTAGCAAATGAGAAAACTCAGTGTACTTTTGAAAGCACGTCAAGGTAACTTGCAGCATGGGGCATAACACATTTTGATCTCTAACAACAAAAAGAATTAAATGTAATATTGACCATGGTCAAGGTGAAAATTTAAGAAGTAAATAATAATAATCGTAAATGTATGCATCCCTCCCACTATGTCGAAGCATTCTACGAGGCAGTATCCTTGGACCCATCTCCATGCACACATTCAGATCAATCCTGTTTACGGTATTCAGATGATACTGCCATCTTTTTGGCAAACCCATACTCAGTAGCGGTCTCCAGAAACCTCCAGAACGATACTTATGTTTCGAAGAATGGTTCAAGAAAGGAGGATCAGACTCAACAAAATTAAATCCCAGCAAATATCCTTCATCCCTTGCCTTACCACCTCTCTCTTCCAATCTAGTACAACTCTGATCCTCTCCCAGCAACCAATGTTGTCTCTTTGGACATTATTTATTCAAAATACTTACTAGAACCCCCCCCCACACTCTTGAATCTTGTTTAATATGGATAACAAAAATCTTACTTAATATTTTTGTTTACAATTAAACTTAAACCCTTTTAAAAATCCTAGAATGTGGTTTCTTTCTTCCTTCTGATAATAAATTAATGTATATGGAATGACCATTCATACTCATTATTGATTGATGTAAAACAATCATTTAATTGTTGAAAAACACTTTTATCCAGGTTCGGCCCTTCTGCTAAGAAACTATTTAGTATATTGAGAGATTTGATGTAAGTATCGTTGCAAGATTGATGCTTCAGATTTGTAATTATGTGAGAAATGAACCTGAAATTATAAAATTATAATAATTAATCTATTATAAATAATGTACAATTAACTTACATTTGGCATAACTGTGGATAATGTTGTTGAATATGGTAAAAAACGACAAAAAACTTTGCTTTCTGTTTTATATGCATTCTAGACAGAACGTCGGCTAATTTTATCTGCCTTTCCATTCTTGATTCTTCACTAACAGAATGTCTAAAATATTAATTATAAAATGTTTAAACACATTGAAATAATTAAAAATTGCATTACGTACATATAAAATAAATTTTGTAAATATAACCTTTCAAGTTATCGAAACATCTTGGCAAGCTAAAATAAGTCAATTTCTACAAAATTAAAACAAAACTATAAAGTCTGCCTCTAAAAATTAGCAATTAGCCAAGAAATACAGGTGTAACCAATATGTTTCTTCTTGATTGACAGAATTGTATCAGTTTAACTAACTTATTTGACTTATAGACATCAAATGATATTGGGCTGGATAAACAACTTTATTTTGCTTGACTATTTTTGTGTTATTGATTTTGCATTACTGGAAAGTGCATATAGGGTTGAGTTATGTTCGGTAGGCCCTAACCGTATGTGTATAGTTGGGGTTGGTTTAAGGGTTAGGTTAGTTATGGCTTAATCATTCCTAACCTAACCTAAGTTAGAGTTAGTGTAAAGGTTAGTTTATTTATGACC
>CM077100.1:33768504-33831782 GCA_039619505.1 Cimex hemipterus | reverse complement strand
ACCTAAGTTAGAGTTAGTGTAAAGGTTAGTTTATTTATGACCTAACCATTCCTAACCTAACTCAACTCATATGTTTTGTCTGCCTGTCTTTCCCTCCATCTCTATCACTTCTTTTTTTAAATATCTATATTAAAATCACAATGTCATAGGTTCCCATGCATGACACTAATATTTCAATTCATCCACACTTTACTTAAAAAATAATAAATCAATTAAAATAATTACTTTGGTTAATAGGACCATCTAAAACATGTATATTATGATTAAAATTTCCTTACCTCAATAAAAGTCCCAAAATTTCAGCCGACAATACAAATATGTCTTGATCAACATTATCAATTAATTGCATAAATCTGGAAAACATTATGGTATTTTAAAACAAAATGTTTAAGTTTGTTAATCATATAAACTTAATCGGATGAAAAACAAAATCGTTTAAAATACTATTATCATATTAGGTACGGTAATGATGACATACTCATCAAAGTTTGCCTCCTCACTAACACTCGAAGAAACTTGAACCCCGTTTTTAAGAAGAAGTTGAAAAATTTGAAGTCCCATTTTATTATGTCGCAGGTCCTTAGATGTTATCAGCTGTCTAAGAGAATCTAATTTGGGTGTTTTGATGCTAGAGCCCCAGTGTATCATTATTTCTCTTTAAAAAATATAACAATAAAATAAAATAATGATCTGATTAGTACATAAAAATTTAAATGCAGCTAAATGTAAAGAGAAAACTCACGAAATTAGATACATATTTTGCTTGAGTTCAGGTTTGTCCATATTTGGCGGTGAAGATGAAATAATTTTCTCTATCAGCACCCATATGTGACCTGTAGGTTTTGGAATGGCGACATCTCGCCACGAAAGAAGCATTACAACCTGATAAAGTAGCATAATTAAAATTTCAATCCGAAATTCAACAATGTTTATTTGTTAACGTACAGTGTCTGATAGCATGTAATTCAACTTTTGATTTGGTAAAGGAGGAATGATGGAACTAGCTGTGACTATTATCGCCAATAACCAATACTTCGCGTATAGTTTAAATATTTCTCTTGTGTTCAAGATCAACTTAAGAATTAATAATTTACTGTATACTCTTAAAGTGGGAAAAGTGAAAGCTTTAAGTAATGAAGATATCCACATCGGCATGCCCTAAAAAAGATATTCCAATAAAATAAACAGTTAAATTTAAATGATTTTCTTTTCAAAACACTCACAGAGTAATTTTTTTTAATAACACCAATATTAATCATACGATGTAAAGCTCCACACAAAATCCCCATACATTCGTGTTCGTTGAATTGGTCTTTTTTAAATTCAAATTCTTGGTAGATGCATTCCCAATTCTAAAAAAATAATTTGAATTTAGTCAAATTGGATTTTAGTCAAAACAATAATTCAAATACACACCATAGCTGGAATATCAGTGGAACCGACAAAATCAAATGTTTTACAATCCTGACTAAATGTTGACAGTGAGAAACTAGATGACCCAACTTTATCGTAAATATTCTCCTCTAATTTTAATTTATCTTTGTACTGCAATGATGTTGAGACTTTAATTTTAGCTGATCTTTTCTGGAATGATCAATGTATTTTACTTATTTATCCTATTCTGCCCAAAACATTTTTTTAAATTCTTACGCGTTCTTCAAAAGAAACAAACGTGATATCATCTTGTTTATAGGTAATGTTATCCCATATCATCCATTTATCACGTTCCTCTTTAAAAATAAACTTTGCATAAAACATTTCATCAGCGCTGCTGTTTTTAGTATTGCAAATCATTGCAGTTGTACAATTAAATGCAGCGCACTGAAGCAACCGCCAGTATTCACAGTAAGTTTTCCCACCAAGCTCGTGCGGTTTATATTTTCTAATGTTATACGATCTACAATCATCATTTTTAAATCCATTTATAATTCAATAAGTAAAATCCACATGTTGTCCAAAAATCCAGGGGATATTTTTTAAGGAACATATCTATCAAGCTATTTTCATTTTGAAAGAAATTTTACTATAGATTTATTGAAAACAAAGCATCTGTAAATAAATAAAGATAATAAAGCAACTAAGTGTCTCTTGTGTACAGTTACATTACAAAATTGTCTGTTCGTTTCAATATGCTTGTGTGAATGTATGTGCAGAATCAAACCTACCGTTTTCACCTGCTCTGGTGTTTTGGTGGTATGGGGACATACGTCGGTCTTATTCGTACCATGTAGGCTCTGGGAGCTGCCAAAAACAAGGTATTTTCAGCCCTCTAGTTTTAACCTGAACCCAGACACTCTTTCACTTTTTCTTAAATTGTTTTTTTATTTACATACACCCAATTAGGTTGATGGAGTACTCAATAGTAGAAATATAAACAGCTATATCCGTAGTAAATAAACTAATTGAGACTCGATGAGGGTGTCAATGGCCACAACAATTAATGTGTTGGCATGGTGTTCATCATTGTATCGTAAAGGTCCTGGGTTCGAATCCCGTGGCTTACTTTTTTAGAGCTTCTGCACGGGCTAAAAATAAGCCATGAAATCAAACAAGGTCAAACAAAGCAGCGAAATTCAAACATTTTTCCTCTGTCTGCTCCTAATCCCACTTGAAGTGACCAATGAACTTTAATAATGTTATAACTTTCCTTTTTTTCACCTCAAAGACATCAACATGTAACTGCCATCTTAACTTTTGATAAAACTTGAGAAAGAGGAACTTGGACAAAAAATCGATTGCAATAAAAGTATATATATATACATACAAAAAACCTCATTTTCATACAAAATCAGAACAGGGGACACGAAATATCAGCTGCCATGCTCAAGCACACCCTTTCACACTAATAAATACATTCACTCTTAATGAACACATAACAAGATGCCTATCAAATGCTACATACAACAAAACAGCCCTGTTTCCTCCAAAAACTGCAGTGGACCCAAAGAATGCTTGATCAAGTATGTCATATTGTATAGAATTCTCAAATGCTCTATTTTGAGCCAAAGTATGACACCCTGGCTGTCGGCCTGGTCAATGTCAGCTTAGGATAATATTTCCATAGTTTATAATCCTCAGGAGCCTCCTATCGACTGAAATGCAAGAGCATCTCGAGGTCCACTATCCACCAGGTCACTCATTCTGTTTCGTTCGTTTAGCATCAATGGATCAGATTGTCATAAGGTTCCGCACATTTGTTTCCCTACAGCCTGACGTGTCTAAGTCACCAGACGACTACCTTTTTCCGAGACTCTCTAAGCGTACCTTTAACTGAAGGATGACCAGAGGATCGGTGTTTTACAGCTAGCAACACACTTAGAATCAGTACACATGAGGTAAAATGAATCCTCCCCAGATTGCACAATTCTTAATATTGTTAATACATAGGATAAATGTTGTATTAAATACCTAAGAAACATTTGTCTAACCAAATTTCTGGCATTGTCAATTTTAAATCCTTGCTTTACACAATTGAGAATATATTCAATTTTGAGAATTCCAAACATCGTCTGTATAATAATAAAGGCTATAGTCATTTTACTGATGAGACTTTTTTCCTCCTGAAGATACAAATAAATCATTTATAAATATTGCAAAAAAAATAAATATTACTTTTAATTTTACCTCATTAGGAGGAGCAACAGATTGAACGATGTCTGTTGATATTATCGTATTTAATTCTTTAAGCTTCTCTATAAAAAATGTTGTTATGGATTCTAAACCTGTCTTATAACATAAAGGGACGAATATATTTTTCAACAGATGTAATCTTTTTTTCAAATCTTCATCGCTCCACAGGATAGCACTGTAGCTATCACAAATCAAAGCGTTTTCTGTTTCTTTTGGCATCCTTAAATTAGAGATTGTTATTTTTTTTTAAATACAAAACATTTTTATTTAACAATTTGAAACAGTGTTGTATTTCAAATTATGGGTTACCTCGAAAGCATATTCGATATCTCATGTGTAGAGGAGAAGTGTACTTCACCTTTCTCCTTTAGAGTGTTTGAAATGATAAAAGCGATCAAACTGGTGTTGGCAGAACATTTGAAACTGTTCCATAATTTTTCTTGAAATAAAGTTTCGGTACAGCTGCTGTTTTCAAGTTTTGTAATTCTGCCAAATAAAAATAAAATTAACAGTCGGAAAAGATTATTTTATAGGTATAGCAGCGTCCAGTTGACAGTTGGCTTTATGGTTCATCATAAGGGTTGGCAAAATTAATGAATAATAGAGATCTGCATTGCATCATTAAAGCCAAGAAGACTTGAAGCGGTTTGACAAAACTTTTTATTCAAGGCAAATCTAGTTTAACAACGTGGGATTTGCTTAAAAATGCCCCTTTTTCACAGATGAAAAGTAATGAGTCATTACAAGAAATGTTTCTCACCATGAAACTGATTTAAACGATTTCAACAACACCAAAATAAGTCCATAGCATTTTTTAATAGTAAGTACAATGATGAAAATTACGTGTACTTGTAAACTAATCAACAACCTAACCTAACCAACCTAACCTATATAAACTATTACTATTTTGCTCTCTTCCATGAAATTTTTTAATTTCCTCCTCCAGAACTTTTCCTGTAGTCTTCGTGTAAAGTCTTCATTAATAGGCTAAATTCCATTAATAGTTTCACAGAGCACGGAATACACGGAAATCTGAATGGGCAATGTCAGGTGAATACAGTGGGTGTGTTAGCACATCCCAACAATTTTTGGCGTGCCTGCAAAGATCCTGGCGGCAAACCGGAGGGTCATTTTTGGCCAATTGCTGTCTTCAATCTCTCCAATTAAGTGCAGTATAGGCAAGAATCAACGGTTAGATTGCGTGCAAGCTCATAATAAAGCAAGATCCAATGGCACATCAGCTTCTGGGGGGTGTAATCTGACTTTTGGAGCTTTTTCCACAGGATTTTCCTTTTTGAGCATTATTACAAAGGACTCGCAATTCATCACCAGTTATCAATCTTTTTAAAAATTGGTTTGCATTGCTTTTTAGTAGTGCCTTGCAAATGGAGATGAGGTCAATAAATTCCAATAAATTAATCTCAGTCAACTTGTGAGGAACCCATATAGCTATCGCTGCTTTCAGATGCATTGAAACACTGTATAAAATGTGTTTGTCTTTGCATTGAGTGTGAGTTATTTGTGACAAAAGCTTGAATTTGATCATAATCAACAGTTAAAGTATGATCAGAGCGCTTTGAATGAATGTCAACATATATGCTTGCTTATTACCACCAAAAAGCTGTCAATATTTTGAAGCACCACAAGCTTTTTTTTTTTTTAAGAACGAATAAGAATTTTAAGAACCACTGGGAATCAACAGCAAGGAGCTTCGGCTAATATCAGAACAATATCGGAGTCAGAAAGCTGAAGTTCGAGTCAAGCACGCTACCTCAGAGGCCATGATAATCGAGAAGCAGTGAGAGAGATTGTTGAGAGATTCTATCACCCTCTCTTTTTAACTTATACCCGAAAGCTGTGTTTAAAATAGCCCTCAACATTTTCCATACAAAGGGCAGCTCAATGGGACATAACTGAATAACAAACAGTATGCAGACAACAGAGTTCGTGCTCGCTGACAACATAAATGACCCGCAACGTATGATGAATTATATTATGGACAAAGCATGGTGAAACCTATGGTGTAATGCTATATATTTCCAAAACAAAGATGATCTCGTTCCCAAAACAAAAAACAGATAAATCTATTAGAGAAAGGAACAATTGGCATCTTACATCCTTGATGGCCTAGTTAATGAGCTATGCGATCCCAAAAAAGAAATACGTGCCTGAATAGAGATGACTAGAGCAACTTTTTTTTCTAATTGAAAAGCCTTTTTTATTCATTCTACATTCAGTTTAGAAGTTAAGGACGAGAATGCTAAGAGCTAATTATTCTTGATCCTATCTGGATGTGAAAGCTGTTCACTTGATCCAAGTACCGAGAAAAAGTCGCAAACTTTATAACTAGATGGTTACAAACAAGAAGTGGAAAGCCCAGGGAAGATCTTCTCCTCACGATCAAATAAAGAAAAACATACCGGGATATGTGATGCGTGAAGCCCGTCAGGTAAATACTGTGGAAGCGTGCCACTGGAAGAAGGCAGAACTTTTGGCTGAAAGATTTGAGGCAGTGCCTTGAATGCTCGTCTATGGATGTTTTCAGGGACCAGCAAGGAAAAGCTAGCTGTTTGGACTGCCAACTTTGAGAGGAAACGGCAAATTATGAAGAGAGCAATCTACATTTTCCAAATCAAAATTTCAGCTTTTGAAAAGTACAAATCACTAGGGGGTGGTACTTTCACATAAAGCATCATCACAGTACACATCACAAATTTTACAACCAGTCTGGTCTGCAGTTTTTCCCTTTGTAAGAATAAAAACCTATAAATTTCAAAAACTCATAATTTTTCCTTCATTTTAAATTAGCAAATCTCCTTACAAAATCTCAAACAAAACTGAAGAATAAAAAACAAACTAAACCAATCTAAAAGGAAATTCAGTACTAAATCTAAAAATGGGTCCACAGTTGGAAAAAGTTACTTTAGAGTGGAGAAAATTCATGTTTTATGTAAACAAACATGTTTTTCTTTAATAAACATTTTAAAAAATTCTAACCTTTGATCGAATTGAGATAAAACCGGTCTTGCAGACCCACCTCTAACCAGTGTGTCTGCCTTTTTGTTATCCAAAGTTCTCTTGTGGCCCAAAACTCAAGATATCATCAGGTTGCTGCATATCCCCAGATTTTGGACATTTTGGATGCTTTCATTAATTTTTATATGCTAATGTTTCAAAAGCTTTGTTCTTTTTGAGATTATTTAAGGCACAAGCATTGATGGCATGAATTTCAACTTGAAATGTTACTTCCCTAATAAGTTTGATTACTCATATTTCTGGGCTTATAGAGAAAATGCTTGAACGGATTCCTTCATTGGTTTTGAGCTACTCTACATACCATACAATTCTACCTGATTTCATGCTGCATTCTTTTTTCTCCTATGTAGTCTGCTGAACCTTTTAGGATGTTGTCAAGAGTATTTCTAGAATCATGTATTCAGTCTCCATTTCCAAGAATTGGTGTCTGATTTTATTAATTGCTGAAGTGTGCTCGAAGTGTTTCGTTTCTGTTTACTTTGATTGAACACTAGAAGCTACATGAGCTTTTCCCTGCTTCTCCCGGTATAAATATTTCCAATTGAGGTAGGTTTAGCAGTTTTTTTAGTACAATCGTCAAAGTTGTTTACATGCTGTTATGCATATGTTTGCTGGTTGTTTTTGCTGAGTTTTGTCTATCAGATATGTGAACCTTATTATTGTCATATTCAGCCGATGAGCCATTTTCTGCTTTAGTCTCCAAAAATTTCCTGGAGTTTTTGTGGTCATTAGCAATATTTTGGTTTTTGTAATAATATATGCTGCACGGGAGGGTTCCAGGTTAATTTCTTATCAAATATTATCCTTAGGTATTTTACCTCTTATATTTCTATGTTTCTTTTCTTAGTAAAAACAATTTGTGTAGTTTTAGAGGGGTTTGTTTAATGTTCCCGTTGCGTAAACCGTTGCTCTGCCATGCTGAGCACTCTTTGGGCGAGGTCTTTTAATGTTGAGTCATATTTTCCCCAGACTAGTATACACGAATATTGTCAGTTCAGCAGTAGCACACACGACTCCCTAAAAACTACTTAGTCTAGCCAACCGCCAACTGTTCTCCCCACTCGGCCAATCACTGTCAGCTGGTAGGCTGAAATTTACCAAATAGTTTCTTGTAAAGTACAAGCTTTATTACAGTTGATGCATTAAAAGTGTGTTTGAATGTTTATTCAAGGCCTAAATGACCATTAGGGTCGCTGCCTTTAAATTAAAAAAAAAAAAAAAAAAAAAAAAAAAAAATGTTTATTAAAAACACATTTAAAATTCAACAATAATTTTTGCTTGTATGTTTGTACTTTCAAGGTAATTTTACAATGAGGTACAATAATTGCAATAATATATTAAGAGTTAAGGTTGTTTTTTAAGCTTTATTTTTTGGCAAATTTCTTAACTGTTGTGTTTTTATATTGATATTAACAAAAAAAAAAAAAAATACTTACAATAGATAAGAAGAGGATGAAACAACATAAGGAAGCAGTTTTATATAATTGACATTGGTAAAATCGAATTCCGACCAAATCCAATTTCCCAATTTTGATTTGGCATAAAAACAAACAGGCAATGTTTTCACCAAAACATAGAGAAAGTCGAGAATGTCATTTTTCTTCGATGGATGCATTTCCAGCCACTTTTCCGTATCACTCCACTGATTGATAAAATATTTTAATACAGCGTTTCCAATACTAAACAGGAATGCGTATAATAGAACACTCAAATTAATTAATAAAAAAGATTGAAATCTAAGTTAATATTTTTATAACACTTTTATTTTAAATATTCAGATATCGTGACATGCGGTCTGGTATGATGTAGGTTTCAGAAAAACATTTTCTTTATCATGCCCAACGATTCGAACTTTTATTGAGGTCATCTTCAGGGCTCAAAGAGTTTGTCTTGTGTGTAATTGTCGTGTTGAGAGTGCACGACATACAAGAATGGCACGATTACACAGAAGACGAACACTTTGAGCCCTGGAGATGATCTCGATAAAAGATCGAATCATTGGGCACGATAAAAAAAATGTTTTCTGATACCTACATCACACCAGACCGCATCTCACGATATCTGAATAATTATCGATTAACAGTCACTAATCTCTACACACTTTTATTTTAATTAGAAAGGACTTACCCAATTGTTTTACAAGGTTGGGCCTTGTTAGCCCATTCCAATACTTCTTTAATAATGACCAATTTTGGAGAATTTAAATTTCCAATGGATGATTCGTCAAAATTTTGAACAATGTAACTGCAAAACACATCCTTAAATATTAAAAAAAAATCAAACTCGGTCATCAACCAGTAATTTTCCAACATAGAGCCTTTGTTAAAACAGAAAAGGTTCCAAAACCAAGATTTCTGGAAAAAGTTCAAAATTAAATTATAAAAACATGTCATACATAATAAAAATTACATTTTCACAAGCAAACTTACATTTTGAGGTGTCAGTGAAATTGAAAAATCGAGTATTTTAGATAACAATTTTCTTTCTTGGTAATTAATTTGATATGATTTAATTTTTCCATTAGTTACCAATTGTTTCAAATAATCCAAAATCCTGAGAGGAGACCATTTCCAAGCCTAAATCAGTAGACAACAATTTTTTAAATTCATACAAATAGAAATCGATATATAAAAAATATATGGATATTTTATTTTTAAGGTGATAATATGCTAAAGCATGTCTGTGGAAAACATGACTGTTGCCGCAATCTTTCAATTTATCTTTTGTTTTAGTAAACAATTTGTTCATTGCACTATCTGGGCACACATCAATGCAATTAAACCATGAAATTTTGTTAGTTGTAAAAAAAAATCGTTCAACAAATGGAATATTTTGGCACCGGTTGTATTGACAGGAAGTGGTTTGCACAAGAGAAGTTCCTCCTTGAAACATCCCAAGTATTCATAACGGACAAAAGCCGATAAACTAGCCAACTCAACAACATCAGTTGATTCGTCAGTTTGGAGAGAAAATTAATTATGTCATCTGCAAGAAATTAGTGATTCTTTTACATCATTTGAAAAATCACGTCTCCGTCTTTTGGCAGTATTGTTTCATAATGGCTTCTAAATGTATAAATTTTACTGTTTTTCGTCAAGCAGGCAAGATACAATATTATTAACTGATAAGGCTTTCAGCAACAGTATGAGCTTTACCTCCTGTACCACTCGATAATTTATCAAGTAAGACACTTTTTGTGAATTTTCATTAACTGTTTTTTGCTAGAGTTTTAATTTTTGAGAAGCGGCTAGTTCAGTGCATTCCCTGACAAGAAAAAAAGTCGGTTTTAACCAGAGTTCTGACGCCCATACCTCCAAAATGACGCAATTTAACTGAAACCATAGAATGAACGAACTGTTTGGAAGGACTTTTGTGTAAATCACACACTGAGCTTTACTCTTATCAACCTCTATACTCCCAAATATAAGTAGCATCAACAATGAAATTCCTAGGAATAAGAAAACGATAGACTAGTCTAGTCACATCCCTCTCAATTACCTTGCTTCTTTTGCTTTCATATTTTTCAGTACTCATTGTTATTAGTTTTTTAGTTTTATTTATTCATTCTACATTATGAAATTAATAATGTCTTTATGAAAGTATTAATTTTTCTTGAAGTTCCCTGCGGACCCTCAAGGGGCCCCACGGTAGCAATGATGGTATCACAATGGGAACTTGAAGCAAACTCATAAAAAATCTATAATAACTGCATTTACCAAGAAAATTAACATAGCACTACAAGGCCGAAGTTCCTACAATGAAATCCTGCAGATAAAAACCAAAATTAAATACCTTGAGATATCTTCGGTGAAAAAAGTCAAAAACCTTCACCTGCAGCGTATCATAACAAAAATCAAAATATCGCTATTGGCCACAAGAATTTTAGGCAAATCTCAGTTCACTAATCTGGTGGACCAAAGCTCAGCAAAAACAAGCTACCGAACATTAGACAGCATACAAAGACTAGTAAGTATGCAGCATCTTACCTTTATGATGTCATATTTATTTGTCTCTCGAAATAAAAACTCCAGCTTAGAAAGGAGGTCAAAATATTCTTCCGTCGAGCAGGAATAACTTTGCAGTGTGTTCAATACCAAATCAACAGTCTCATTGTACTTTTCGACTAGTTGATCCAGCAAAGTACTTTTCAAAATCGACAAGTTTTGTACTATTTTCACTATATTTGCCAATTCTGGATGAGCGTGGTGACCGAAATACCCAACCTTTAAAGGGCAAGTAAAATACCTAAAATATTAAATTAAATGTAAATGTTAAATACAAATTATAGTGTAATTTTACTAAACAGTGGCATTTTGGTAACTCACGTAATTATAAAGTTGATAAGTGAACTGGGATTAGAATTAACACTGATTTCTAATAAGTTTGAATCATTTGCAAATATTCTTGCAATATTTGATGTTATGTTGCGCTTATACCACAAATGTTTCATTTTATTTTTGTTCACCATTTCATTCGGTATATTGCATGCGAAGTCGTCATGCCCTTCTAAATTGCTCAACACCCCAAAGAAGCCATGAATTGATTTTGAAATCAACCTAAAAATAACCAAAAGCCTTAGTTGAAGTAAAATACTTGATTACAGTCAATAAAACTGTAACATTTTAGGTTTACGTTGAAAAAAGTCATTTTCATATTCTCCATAATGTAAAAGATAAATGTAACAATTGACAGACTTTTGCCAATTTACACGAACTGGCATTGTCCCTGGCCCACAAAGGCCTGAGATCAAAAAGGGAAAAGGAATACTTACCAGATTATGCATACTAGGCTTACACATAAGCACTTGCTGGTGAAAAAGAGACCATTTCAGTGCCCATTATGTTCTGAAAGTTTAAGCGTTGTGCATATTTTACAATTCAAAAAACTATAAGCCTGCACGATCAGCTTCCGAGTTTCTGCTGACCAATGCATGGCATTACAGCATGGCAGCAGGCACGCTGCTTCAGTAACTTAACATCAAGTATTCTGAGGTGAGAGTGTGTTGTCAGCAGAGTGAAAGTAATTTATCAGCAAGAATGGAGGATTTAAACCCATCACAAGAATACTCTGGGAGATTGAATGTAACCATCCTTGCCTTGTTATGGGAAGTGAAAGGATATCAATATCTTTGGAATATCTAGTACCACGATGCTGGATGTGTACCTCCAGCTATCTTGCTAGGGGGCCACTGTATGTTTTCAGAGGCGATGTCTGCCAGCTCTTCACCGGGGTATTGCAGGGGGGGGTGTTTCAGCAGGAGGCAGGGCTCCCATCACTAGCAGTGTTTCTCAGGGAAGTGGGAAAAGTGAAAACATTTATGTGTTATGCGTTTTCTTATTCTGTTAATAATAATTTGACCTGAAGTACCTTTGAGAGGTTAGTAAATTAAGAAATCAGGAGATAAGATAGTCATTGACAAAGATACACTTAAGAAAAAAATCTGTTTAAAGTGCAATGGTCCAGCAATGACCACTTGATGTTTGTTGACAATAATACATGCTATGTGTATAATAACACATAATCACAATGCAGGTCTTTTTTTCTTTTTTTATAGGTTTGATGCGTAAGAAAGAATAAGAATCGTTGCTCATTACTTCAGGGATGTAAAATAAATTTTTTTCTAGACCTAGTAGACTTTGGAAGCAAGGAATATATTCTACATATTGCTAACGATACTACATAATACAACATACATTTTTTTTAAATAACTTTCCTATAAGGAAAGCTAACTTATGGCCTTATGTTAGTCATATTAGCCAATGGTTGATACAACATACATTTAATTAGACTTATAACATGTACCAATTTTTCGATGGTAAATTAATTGTTACAAATAATTCCAAGCATCGCAACGATTTTCTTAAATAGCACAGACTAACAGGATGTTCTGGGCATAGCTCTATTTAGCCTGGCGTAAATTTCAGTCCAAAAGCACAAATTAAAAGAATTAATGTTTAGCAAACAAAACATAAATATAAATTGTTTTGTTGACACTTGAGGCTTTTGCATAATCCCCCCCCCCCCAACAAAAAAGTGATTAAAATGTTTTAATCCATAGTTAACACTTGTCTTAAAAACGATCACACTAGAGTTATGTTTTTTAAGTTGTTGACGTACTGGGAAAATCATAAAAATGCTTGGTAGATTACAAGAAAAAGTGGAGATGGTTCTCACTGTTGGGAAAAGCAGACAGAACTTTGGACCAAGCTGATTTGCACTTTAATGAGCTATATCCAGAGCATCCTATTAATCGATGTTATTTGAAAAAATTCTTTGCAAAAATTTTCTTTCAATTACATGAACAATTAATTGACTATCAATTAAAATGATAAATAAATAAATTAGTTCTTGGTTGAAGAAGTTGGAAAAGGTTTTGTTACCCGAAAAAACAATGCTTGGAAATAGTATTTTTTTAAATGGTTTAAATAGTTGTCACATTTCAATTTATTTCACAGTGGCAACTTTGTGATTTAGACTGCATGATTAGAACTAGAATAAAAAATAAAAAAATAAAAAATAATCCGCTCTATTAAGGGACAGGCAATAGAGGGATCCAGCCCATTCCTTAAAGATTAGATCCTAAAAAGGAGCATAAAAGTGTTAGAATCCTTTAAAAAATTCACAACGGATTGACATAACTAGTGAATACCCCATCCACCCTTGTTCCAAATGGTCTGGTAAATGATTTGCATGAAGTACCTATTTATTTAAATTTAAAAAAATTTAATCGTTTGTCTTAAAACCTAAAAAGGAAACTTATCTTGTGTTAATTGTTAATTTCTTAAATACTTAATAAAATAAAAAAACACCTGATTGGTTTGTATTCAGGTTCAAAAAAGACCTCTGGGGACTCTGTTCCTAATAAACAGGATTCAGGGTTGGGCTTGTATTATTGAATCAAGAAGAAACTGGTACAGTTGAATAGTAGTTCTCATAGGTTTTTAGTGAATAACTTAAGAAAAGTTACTCCAAATTACACTGTTGAATTCAGCCTGAACAAACCTTAAAAAAAACTGTACCTTCATGTGTATCTGAATTAGTTAATTTCTTGACCATGTCCTGGAGAATTTAGTCAGAACTTTTTAACTTATCAGAAACTAGTTAAAAAATAAACATTCATGTGTCTCAGGGTTTTCCCAAAAATGTCCCAATAAAAAAAAATTAATTAAAAAATGAGGGAAACAGAAGTTAAATTCACCCTGTATAATCATTTTTACTAACACAAAACAAAAACAAACCAAATTTTATCACACCGCTATCTCAATTTGTTGTTTATTAAGATTACGTTCAGTATTTAATCTGAACTTTTTTGTTCTACTTACTCTAGCAAAGGTGGATTCGAGCCAACTTTACTAAGATGAAATTCCAAATATTCCAGCACAATGTTCAAAGTTGACAACCATTTTAATAAATCATCACCTTGCCTTGGAGGCTCCATATCGATGATTTTCATAAATTGACTAATACAAGTTGTACCTTTATCAGAAAACAAATGAGATATGTCTATTGCATCTGTGAAACATATACGTTAGTGGTACATAATTTTTTTTTTAAAACATTAAGCACAAAAATAATGGCAATAATGTCACCTTTGTAATGATCACTAAATAGATTTATCAATTTAATACAACTATTACGACACTCGTAGCTGTGTGAAGTACACTTTCCAAGTAGCCACTTTAAAAGACATTGCATGGTTGTATCTTCAATTCCTTCTGGATGTAGCCTCTCTCTGAACGACTAAAAATAATAAATATAATTTTTTTTAATATCTCATGTGACTAGAATAGACTTACATCGGGTTCAAAAAAATCAACTACAGCAATTTGCAACAATTCCAAAGAAGTTCTCAATTGGTTATTTTTTTCGTCGTAAGTTTCTAAACTTGTTATCATGTAGAATATAATGTAAATGCTGTATTTGTTAACGTAATCTCTTTCCTTAAGAAATGTTTCGGCAATACAATTAAAAGCTATGGCTGCTCCTGAAATAATAATAAAAACAATTCTACATAAGTTAGCTACTTAGCTTTCGATTAATTAAAGCTATATAATTTCTAAAATAAGTATTTCCTTTTTTAAAGCGTTTAAATAATTTCTCTTCTTTGTAATTTGGCAAATTTCAGTGTAAGTCAGAACATCCATAACAGTGGTCCTCGGCGAACTTTGAAGAAATTAATAAATACAAAAATGAAGTAGAATGAATAATTAAAATTAAAAACTAATAGCAATGCAACAAAAAATTTTTTTTATTTATTCATTCTTCGTTTATTTTTACACATGTAAGCAATATAGGCAAGGTAAGTGAGACAGATCATATCCTATAAATTTAATTTTGGCACGGATCCAGCATGCCCAAATGCTACAAGTCTCGCAAATAGGTACAGGTCAAATAGCGAGTGGAAGTGGAATATCTAAAATGTGTTAGACCATGACTTTAGGATTAATATTTGGGATTTATAGAGGCTGACGAGGGTAATGCTTAGTGTGTGCTTTGTGGGAAAGTGCTTCGGAACAGTTCAATGGTTCCGTTTAAATTGTGTCTCCATTTTGAGGGTACACACCCAGAACTCGGGAGAAACAGGCCAATTTTTTCATGAGGAAGAGCACTGAACAGGCTGCTCCTCAAATCTTCATTAAAACTTGTGCAAAAAATGTAAATAAAAGCGTATTACTGGGGGTAAAGTTCATACTAATGCTGAAACCCTAAAAAAAACATGTGTTAATAATATTGTTTCTTGCTTGCCTGATGAAAAAACAGTAAAACGTGGGTATTCGGTGCCCTTATCAAAAAATACTGTCAAAAGATGGACACTTTATTTTCCTAATGATGTAAAATAATCACTGGTTTCTCGCATCCAACACAATTCATTTTCTCTTCGTTCATGTTTTCATTTTTCATCTGAAATTTTCATTAAAGATGTGCCTGTTCAAATTATTAATTATATCTAGTCGCTACTTTTCACCATACTATGTGACGATATGGGAATTCTTCATCATTCCCTGTTTCTCCGAACAGAGAAAAGTGGAAAAGCACTTTCCTGATTACAGTAATTATGTTTTAAAGTCTTCTATCTATTGTTGGACCGCAATGTCAAATTTGCCAACGTATTCAACGATGAGAAATGGCAAAATTGCTCTTCCCTTGTAAATAAACTGTCGTATTTATCAAATATTTTCATGAAATTAATGAAACGAGTCTTTCTTTGCATCACAACTTCACAACTTTCGATGCTAATGACAAAGTTTGCGCCTTCAAAAGGAAAATTCAGATTTGGTATGAATCTGTTGAGAAAGAAGAAGTGTAGTGTTTTCCTGTGTTAAACAACTTTCAAGTGAATACGAATTTTTGATAGACATTACTTCAGACTCCACTTTTTGAAATCTACTTTCGAGTCTGGTACTTACACCATTTTTGGCTCCATCTGATAAAAAATGTCAACCACTCATTGAAAAAGCAAAATGTGTTCTTTTATTTGCCACAACTTTGCTATGAGAATCTGAATTTTCTATCTATACATATAAATACCGAAGTTGTCTAGATGTTGAACCCAACATCCGTCTCTATGTATCAAAAATGAAATCCAACATATTCAAATTGTGCAGGCTTAAAAAACCTCACTCTTCCCATTAATTCGTTAATCAAAGATAAGTACGTCAATCTAATATTCATTTTTTCAAGTGATATCTCCTCCATCAACTAATTAGGAATGGACTGGTTAAGTGATAAAACTTTAATTTACTACATGTTATAAGTATCTAATTTTAAATATTTGAATGAGAGGGGTCCGGCCCTGGATTTTGTTCTAGAAAGGGCTCTGCTGGCTAAAAATTTTAAGAACGCTGGTATTAGTCCAATCATACATGATGGCTTAATGTCCAACAGGCCTCTCACAATGAAACCGACTATTTCTGATTTTTAAATGTCCAGATATTCCCAACTTCGGGAATGTAATCAGTCCTCTCACACTGGAACTAACTTAACTGTGTGTATATGACCGGTTCATTTCGATCTGCAACTCGATGCTAGCAGGCTGGGATTTTTTGAGTTCAGCAGACGTCACATCTAAGAAGAATAGTATTTTCTTTCCATGACACTCTTAGAAGACCTGTTCGCAATAAAAATCTGAACTACATATTTTAGATCCATTCACTTCCTGCAACTGTACTTAATACTTTTGGAAATAAAATAGACAAAAACTTTGGAAAAAAGTGAGAGCATTGACTTGTGTTCGGGATCATTCGACAAATTTTCAAAGAAATTTTCACTTTTCGCAAATTTCTACTCTCAGAGGATGCAAGGTCGTAGTGCACATTTCAGTGTAAAGTTGTTTCGATGTTGTATAAGTAGCCCTAGGAGGCAAAAAGAAGTAATTTGTTTAATTCAATAAATTGCTTCTAAAATATTAAAAAATTAAAAAAAAAAATATTTTAATCATTCCAAATTTATGTCAACAACAACAAACAACTACAACTGATTGATAAATGGCTCTGACAAGTCTGTTCCAATGTGAGAAGTGACAATAGATGAATATCAAGTTCATACTCACAGTCAGATGCAGTCAGTTCAGTGTAAAACCAGCCAGGTATTGTGAACAATAGGACAAACCACTTTACAACACTTTCTTCATGTTTATATACAATTAAAAAGTCATGGGCTTTGCTGGAATTCGAACCCGGAACCACTAATGTGGCTAATATGAGTCACAACACTCGAACCACCTGGCCACTACATTCCCCTCGAATTTCACTATATTTAAAATTAAACTGTTCTTTTGTGTCTATGCCGGTGTTTGTGAAGGTGAGAGCATTAATATACATGAAAAATTGACAAACTTATTGAAAATACAAACCCCGCCTTTTGTTGGTACAGCCGTGAAGTAAATAATAGCAAATTTGTTTTGTTACAAGTTCTCGACTGTTATTAAGAATGATATCGTTGTCCTCACTTTTTGATGTCCAGGTGATAAATTCGTTCATGCACTCCATGCTTAACTTCTTTGCACCTGAAGTGACTTCATTCGACAGTCCTCCCTGGAAATGAGAAAATATTGGGAAACGTTTAACAAACACTGTTACATCCTTTTTTTTTTCTAAACAAGGAACAAAGTTGATTTGTATCTTCTGCACCCCAAAAAGCTCCTAAATACTAATGTTAGGGGACATACAAAAACTTTGAAACATCTCTATCTGTGATAAAACATTTCACCAGAGTCGAGAAGCTAATAAACTACATGTAATGGCATAAATTTGGCTTCTGAATAAATCAAAACCGAAGATATAAAATAAAAAACTTAAAATTTAAACATTGTTGCCATGGGCTGAAAGTAAAAACATTCAGCTTTTCATTGGTTGTAATAATATGGAATTTGAGTAAAATCAAGAGATGAATGAATAAAATGAAGAGATGATATGAATTTTTATGTGGCACAGTCGACAAAAGCAAGAAAAACAACTCGGTGAATCAAGCCAAAAATGTTAATAGTTTTATTGCTGTGAAAATTCATATTTAATGGCTTTAAAGGGTGTTTAAAATTAATCTGAATTTTGTTTACCTACTTGATTAAGAGCAAAAGTGTCTTTACATTTGTGTAACTTTTTATATATCTTATCTATTTTAATTTGTTCTTGCTTATTGTTTTTATCCTACATAACAAAATGAATCACATGATATATAATCAATTACTTTGGCTCCTAGGTCACATTGGCAAGAACACTATTTTTTTTTTTTTTTTGACCTAATAGCTCGAATATTAAACAACAAATGCGACCACCGATTTTAATGAAAGTTTCAAGCTATTAAACTTTCATTAAAATCGGTGGTCGCATTTGTTAGTTCCCAATTCATTTTTTTAAACGTAAGTTAACTTTATGCAAGTAACCAATTGAAAATGACATACCAGAATAATGTCAATAAAAGTGCTTGCAAAATTACTATAATAATGAAGCCTTGATGCAAAGTGACGGCAGATTTCAAAAAGCAAGCTTTTGAACATTTCATAAACTACACTGTCAGAGTGATATGAAGTTGAAATCATGGTCTCAATCATACTGTTGAATAAGATTTTAAAATTTGTACTGTGTACCAGATCCAACTGTGAACCTAAAATTTCGTTGTAAATTAGTATAAATAACATTGCGCACAAAAGTTAGTTCTGCCTCACTTGTGCTTAAACAGGATGCACAAAGTGAACAGAGTAGCTCACAAGAGGTTTGCTTTAGTTTTCCATTGGCACTTTCATTCACAAGTAATATGACACATGGTATAATACAATCTGAAATAGAAAATAATTCAAGATAATATGTTTTTGGGCTGGATACACAAGTTTTTGCGTAATTATTTTCACGATATTGATTTGGTTAGGTTAGGGATATAGTTAAGCTAGGTTAAGGGACAGAGTTAGGGTTGGGTTATGTTATATTTCCATAAGTTTTTCCCTGAAGCAGAGAAACGATGCGAGTGTGAATTTTATTTCAGTTTAAGGACGAAACTCAATAAAAGTACAGCTAGAACCTGTAAATTATTACCTATTTGGAAGGATAGTCCCGCAAGTTTTTTTGATTGCACACGTAAACTCAGCTGGTATGAAGATTGAACTTCTGCCAATGGGTCTCGATCAAACAAGTGGCAGCACAGGTTTTGTGGAAATAAAGCCAAAAGCTTAATGATACAATTATAAGAATTAGACGTATGCTTAAATATTTTATCATCAACATCTGTAATTAAAACGTGAAAATCATTATGTGATTTGTTGTTTTGCCTACCATGCTACAACTAAATAATTTTAAAAACAAATGATCAACCATCATTATTACACACTGTACATTTGTATTAACTTTATTTAATTTATTTTTGTCCGCCTATCGCCACTGTTTTGGTCAGTCAGAAGTGTTTCAATACATTGTTATCTTCAGTGGAATGTCAGCCCAAAAGATGTGAGGATAGGTAGACCAATATGATTGAAAACAACCAAATTACAGGTGCATCGACCTCAATTGGAAATTCCAAAAGTATCATTCAAAAATTCATAATTTATTTAGCACATCAAACAAATATTCCTATTTACTTACCCCTTTCAATTTGGAATATAAATTTTCTAAAAGAAGGTATGAGGTCTCTAAGAAAATTTTCCAGTTGTCCTAGTCCAAGAATTGTAATCCATGAATGTATAGCATTTAAACTTTTGTATACTGGTTCCGAACCATAGGAATGATTGTAAAAAATATTCTAAAAGCAAAGAGAGTAAAAGGAATGGCATACAAGAATATAAAATATTTGTTTACAAGGTTGTTGAAAAAAAAAAAAAACTCACCTTGAAAAATATAAGCAATTCAGGGGAAAAATATGGCACTAACTTCACAGGAATTAAAATAATTGTCTCTAATGTCTGTAACAACTTCTCATCAAACGTTTTTCCGTTTTGAAATAAATGGTTAAAGTACTCAAATGTAATTTGGTTTATATTAAACAAGTCATTGCTCAATTCAAAATTCTGAAAATTTGCAATTTTTTGTCCTCAAGGTTTCAATGAAAAAGTTGTATTCATAATACTTGGAAAAATTGAACTTACTAAAATATAGCTGTGTTTTTTCATAACACTTAAACAAGTTGCCGTAATGGCATAGAAACCATGGATGTCAGGATTTCTCATTGACATGCTAGTCACTTTGTTAAACAGATCAGCGATCATAGGAACTGGTATTTTTTCACTAATTTCGCTGACAACACAGCAGAATAACACAGAAAAGTTTTCAAAAATGGTTACATTTACATTGTAAGTTGAAATAATTGTGCTTTCAGTGAATTCTTGTTGTTCTTCTTGACTCTGAAACATTGCATATTTATCATTTTTACAACTTGTATACATTAAAGAGAAGGTCAATTCAAGTCACATGTGAAAAATTCCAGTCAATATGAACCAACACAATACTATTGAACTATCGATTTAGCACTATAAGTGATTTTATAGTTTTAAAATAGTGAATTTCTGCTATTATTTTCTTTTGTGATGAAATTATTTTGCTTGTTATTTATTATAAAGCATAATTATTTCCTGGCTGCGTGGATGTGATTTCTTTCATCTTCTTTGGGGAGAGAGACCACTCATCCAGTTTAAAATTTTGTTTCATCATGTCTACACTTCCATTATGAGAGGTTACAGTACCGATTACATCATGGATTTTATGCATTACCCCAGTGTGTTGAACAGAATAATCTTTGCAATTAGTATTTTTGTGAAATATTTTTTTGGATATAAATACACTTGTTTATTCTGTTACCATTCCATTATCCATTTCGTGGTTAGTTCAGGGTTAGGTATTGTTAGAGTTTGGTCAATGTTACAGTTAAAGTTAGTGTTAGGGATAGAGACAGGTTAGGTTAGAGGCTCTAGGGTTAGAGTTAGTGTTAGGGTTTAGTTACTGTTATGTTAAAATTAGCACTAAGGTTAGGAACAAGTTAAGTTAGTTTAAGGTTAGGGTTAGTGTTATGATTCGAGTTAGTGATAGAAATAATAAATAAAAAAAGTTTTTAAAAGGTTAAGGTTAAAGTCAGTGTTACGGATAAGAACAAGTTAGGTTAGGTAGAGTTAGTATTAGGGTTTTAGTTAATGTTATGTTTAAAGTTAGTGTTAAGGTTAGAGTAAGTGTTATGATTAGATTAATCCATATATACTTGTCATAATTGACCATTTTAATTATTTCAATTTATTACACTTTTTATAGAAATTCTTGGTTGAGATGAAAAAGTGAATGGTTTTCAAACCCACTCAGCTGAAGGTTGTGGGTTCAAATCTAACTTTAGAGTTAGGTACAGGTTAGGTTAGCTTAAGTTTAGCGTTTGTTTGGTTAAGCTGGGTTAGGTTACAGATAACATTATAGTAATGTTAAGTGTCAGGGTAGAGTTAGGATAAGGTTAGAGCTAGTATGAGAGTGTACTACTTTTTATGCAAAAGATTTAAATAAGAATATTAAGTTAATGAAATACCAATAAATTGTCATTATTTTATTCACATTGTACATCAATATATCCTGATGCCGATTATGATTAATTTACAATTAATTAAGGTTTTTAGTTGAGATGAAAAAAAATCGAACCCACAATCTTCGGCTAGATAGATAGAGACATAGACCTCAATCCACTCGGACAACCACTTTTTCACTCATAAATAACCTGCATCTCAGTATAGTCTAAATGAAAAATGTTACTTTTTAATAGCCATAAAAGGTTCCTATGTGACGAGAATTTTCCTAGTTCTATAGTTTATAGTGGAACAATTTATTGCATCTATAAAAGCCTAATATCATAGTCAACATTCTCAAAATTACACCTCACCTTTTATCTCTATCAAATAAACGTAAAAATTATGTGCAAGATAAAAACATAAAATTCAAACAAATTAAAAATATTCTATAACAATTCTGAATTGTAAATTATACATTAATAAATTGTAGAATTTAATAAGAAGCAATTCTTACTTACATTTGGATTCTTCATAAAGTCTGATTCTAAACTCATTTCGAATCCTTGTTCAAGCAATTTTATAAACGATGACAATAATTTGTGACAAAAAATGTCCCTATCTTTTTGAGGAATTTCTGCAACAAGGGCACAATAAACTACCATACTTTATTTTGGTATAACAATAAAAACAAAACAAAAATGTTTTACCTATTGCAGTGTTTTCGCATTGGAAATACATAATATGTATCCAGAAAGAGACATATTGATGATAAGTATTAAACTGAATTTTCTTCTCCTCCTGTTCATAATTGCCAACCCATTTGTGAGAACACTGTTTGATTATACATCCGTGTACTAAAAATGAATGCTTTATATACGAGCCATTTTTTTTAAACAGAATCCTACTCCCTTATTATTGATTACAAATGAACAAACCTATACTATCGATGTTTCCTGACAGTTGGTCAAAAATGTAAAGAGATGCGACAATATTATTTCCAAGCTCTTCTTTGCAATTAGATTTTGGATATAACATAATCGTTTGAAAAAGTATATTTTTGTAGAAGAATGAGTTTGCATGAAATAAGTTTCTACATTTCAAAAAGAATAATGACGTAAGTTCCAAATAGTCACCGAGAGGGGACGAGTACTCATCAGATCCAAACCTAGAAAGTATGTTTATTAGACATAATAGTAATGAAAAAATCTGTAAAAATGGTTGTTCAGATTCTTTCCTATTGCAAAGTACTTAATAAATTTATTTACCTCCAACACAAATGGTTAATCAACATGTCATTAAAAATAAGTTGATCCTCAGGTGGAATCGTGTCGTACTTCCAAGGTATGAATAATTTAAAAAAATGAACTGAAAATAGTCTCAAAGGAACTTGTTTGTTTTCAAATTCTTTCAGGAACGTTTTATAATAACACTGAAAAATCACAGTTACTTGTCAAAATCGTCGAACTGAAATATGTTCAGCATAAAATATAAGACTATATAAATAAGGACAAATATTCATGTTAACTTAAAAATGAAGAAATTAACATGCCAGCAACTGATCGTCGTTATCCTGTTTTAGAAGGCACGTGAAGTACTGTTGGGCACACTGCGTTTTCAACGAAAAGTTAATATTTTCATTAGAACTGTTAACTATTCTTTCAATTTGCGTGAACCAACGGGTGTTTCCCAAAATATGTGTGTTGAATTTTTTAAAGTTGTCCTTGATGAATAACGTCCAGGAATCTAGAAAATTAAATAAAACTACTTGTAAGCATCTAGCAATGTAACAAACCAACAATCTAATCCATTTAAGATTTTAGTGCAAATAGTTACAAGTTTGAGAGTGAACAAATTTAAAAACTAAATGTTCCATTCAAACAGGATCACAGGTACAATTTGGTAGGGATCCAAAAAAGTAAAAAGTAGTAAGGGACTAACCACTGGGTGTTGCAGACAGGAGTTAAACCACTCTACAATATGTTTTTCATACGATAATCAATTAACTTTTTTGGGAATTATTTCACGATGCCAAACCGCACCTACATTTTCAGCCTCTATGTGAACTGCCATCCCAGCACGATTTTGCATAATGCATCAAAAGTCATTCGCTTCAATTCACTCTTACTCCTTTCGAGGTGCGCCAATTCTGTTCACAATTTGACAGTACTTTCCACAGATATTAGCTTTTCAACAGAAGTAAGTAAATGGAAAGGCAAAAACAATGTTGCATTTAATTGAAAATTTCTTTTTCTCAAAATATATATTTTAAAATATAATAAGATAAACACTACTTGCAGATTTCAATTTTTTTAAATGTACACTTCTTGTTTTACTCCATGTATGTAATCCATTGTTGCGGACACAAACTCCCAGATCCCAAATCATCATCATCAAATCTGACAACTTGTCTGATGTATGTATACCTTCAGATCCAGGTTTCACTTTTTAATAGATGTATTCGGAACTGTTTGGATAATCACACAAACAGGAGGCATCTACAGGACTTATTGCTGTAGGCACAGATGCGCAGTTACAGACTAAGTGGAGGTGGGGGAGATTTGGACATGCATAACTGGATCCGTCTGGTCGAGGGTTCCTGGCAAATTTTCCGACATTGTTACACATTGTAACAACGTTCTACCACATCTGGGAAACCAAACCATACCATGAATTCCACTCTTGGTACTCATCCCAACTGCTCAGGTAAGTCAATCTTTTGGTCAGATGACCTGGCTTGACTGACACCCTCCTGAGAGCGGGGGGGGGGGCACGTTTAACCCATTATTATTTTAACCCATATAAGAGATAACTCGTCACGAGTCCCAGAAAGGTGAAAAAGCCAGGTTTGTTGGGACCCAGAACTGCTAGCACGGCATATGCGAGTAAAAAAATAATTATTGTTTATTTATATGGACAGCATGATAACAATTATGCCAATTGAAAATCATAAAAATTGCAGACAATTAATTGAGTCAATTAGGGTCCAAGCATGAGAAAAATTGGGTTTGCTTTAGATGAAGGCGCATGACAGCACAAGACATCCCGGTGGAATATCGGTGGAATACAACAAATATCCAATATGTCCAACCCTTTTTGAGGAATGTTGAGCAATATAAGTTTTTTTTTTTTTTTTTAATAAATGACCAAATATAACTATTTTACAAATTAATATCACAAACAAATTAGAAATGTATGTGATATCCAAGAGTCCTCTTTGGTTATGTTTCATTTCTGATTTTATCTATGATATAAATTTGTAAAATTATTTATTAAAAAACACAATATTTAGTATTAAAAAAAAAACGAGAGAGAGAGAGAGAGAGAGATGGTAAGAAAAGATAAAAGGTTACATGTTACAAAATACATGTTGATAAAAGAAAATCATTTTAAACCTTGACTCAGAATCAAGCCCCGAAAAAGGTGAAATGAAATACCGAAAGCTTAACATAGTTTCAACATACAGCATTCATTGGACCACATCCTCACATCCTGCCAAATATATTGCGAATCGTCAAATCACCTTTAAATCAAGGACCAACCTTGTTCAACATTTTTACATATTGCTCATTGTGAAGAGTGAGTGATATTATTGGCAGTTTTCTATAAATTTAAATTATAATCTAAACATAATGCAAATAAAATGGGTAAAGTAAATAGAGACAAGTACAACAGAGTAATAAAAAACAATATGCAAGGTGATAAATCCCGGTATCATAATTTGTCAATAAAAATCCAACTAACCTGCAATTTGTCTATTAAAAATCTTCTCATCTTCCAACCATTCAGTCATTTGATTGAAAATATGTTTTAATTTTGAGTTAAATAAAGAGTGATAAAAATTGTTTCCTTTCAACAAGTGCAAGCTCGTTAGGATAAAATGAACAGTATCCTATAATGGAAATATCACAGGGAAAAATCATCATAATTAAATAAAGAATAAAACGCGGGACTTACCTTACTCCAATTATCTTGATCAATAAGCATAGCAAATATAAATTCTGTGTCTTCTTTGTTCATACTGTCCTTTTCAGGAAAACATTTCAATAGTGCGCATAGAATTTTCATTTTTCCAATTCGTCTATCATAAACTGGAAACATTTTTATGAAATTTAACTTAGTATTAATTGGCACCTTAAATATAATTACTATGAAGATGGTTAGTAAAGACAGATTAATTTATAACAAGTAACTTATGTAGTGTCCATTCCTGACTTACGAGTAGGAAGTATTTGATGAATGAAGAGGTTGAAATTTTGTATTATTTCACATCTCGAGTTGGGTAAAGCGTTGCATATGTCAAAATATAAATTCTCATCAAATTCTTCATCTTGTTTGGCATACAGATAGTTATTAAAAAACGTCTGAAAACATTTAATTTTTACATACTTTTTCTTAAACTAATAAGAAGATTTTTTTAAAACATAAATATAAACAAATAGTCAAGAAAGAACAAAAGTCAATGCTTTTAACATGGGTATAAATTCGATTGTTTACTAGTCATACCATACAAAAACAATCATAAAATCTTCTAATGATCCAAGTGTTCCATAAAAAACATATATAACTGCATATTTTAAGATGAATCAAATTATTAAATACAATTTTTTGAAAAGAAAAATTTTCGTGGATGATGGAAGTCGCAGTAGCTCAATTAATCGGTAGAACATCAGAGTGATAAAAGATTGTGGGTTCGAATGAGCCAAGTCCATGACACAGTTTTCATTTTGAAAAATTTCATATAATAATTTGAATATGTACAATAAAAAGAAAAAGGTAATAAACATGATAATAAAAGTATAAATTGGTAAAATTCTAAGTTAAAATTTACCCAAATTTCATTTCTGTAGCATTCCAAGTACGGACATTGCAGTTTTAGTATTATTTTAAAACAATTCAATAGTCGTTTTTTTATTGAAATATTTATTTCACAATGTTGAAGCATGTAGAGAACGCCATTATATTGGTCAAAGAAAGATGCCACGTCAAACCCTGAAAAATAAAATAGTAAGTGACATACTAAATGAATACTAATATACAAAAATATGGCTTTTAAAAAAAAAAAAATCCACTGAAACCAACTTTATTTGTCATCATAATGAAACAAAATGACTCCGATTTTTACCTAGCTCCTCTTCGGCCCGGCTGTTGAACAAGTCTTCCGTAATTGCACAGACGGTGTTGACCAGCGGGGTCAGTTTGTTTTTCGGCAAACCATCTGACAGTGCTTTTTTAAGCCCGTTGAGGGCATTCGACAGCGGCCGGGTCATATTCAAGTTCAAGCCCTAACCATCCCTAACTATTCATTCAAGTTGCCGGCTACAGCGAATCTGTCAGGGTCAGGGTCAGCTGTCAGCTGGTAACAGTACGACTACGAAGTACGAAAGTACGAAAATGAAACTGCCAAACTGCGAGCAGACGGTACTGTTCTGTGTGTGTACTAACTGAAGTTCCACTGAGTTAGTCTGCTTCGTCACATTGCCTGGTAGAATCGCCAGGCATATTTCAATTCCAAAAATTTAAAATCGCAACTAAACAGAACCAGCCATCTTACAAATAACAATAATAATAAATAAGCCAGTGATTAATCAAATGACACATCAATTGAAGTACTAAAATTATCGGCCAAACTGCAAGTTCATCACCACAAAAAAAAGCTCACAATTTAACCAAAAATTGGGTTTATCGAGTATTTTTGTTGAAAATTTATTTGTAAATAAATAAACTTTAATTTATTTATCTACAATTATAGGCGAAATAGCCAACTTTAATGAAACAAAAAATATCACTTTAAAATAATAAAACAAAATATAGATAAACTGTATACATACATAGTAAATTAAAATATAATAATATAAAATAAAAATACATATTGATTTTATATTTTTTAAACATAAATTTAGCAAGAAACATATTACTGTTTAATGTAATGCCTATTCATTGAATTCTTTGGTGGGAAAGTGGAACTGCTAATTATTCGGAATTTAAACAACGAATGACAACAAATAAAAGGAAAAGATCTCAGGTTGGAAAATTGACAGACTAGGGGGTTTGTTAGATGAAAATTTGTGCCTTTAGCCCCTACTTACACACCTTTTCTTTTGGAACATTTGAACAACAAAGTTCAATTGAACGGATCTCATTGTCAGTTTGGAAGTTGATTACGTAGGACCTAGAGGCTTCGCTAGGTCAAAATTTTGGCATTTACCCCTTGCATTCACCCTTTGTTCTTTTTTTAGAACCATCTATGCACTGTAAGTATTTCTTGTGTGCAGAGTTTACTTAAATGGATCTCAGCTTGGAAAGTTAATGGAGTGTGACTTAAAGGCTTTGGTAGGTCAACATTTGAGCCTTTAGTCCTTACCCTAATTCATTGTTGTTGTTTTTTTTTCTTCATTTTTTTATGTACCTTTTAGTCCTTTTTAAAGTATTTCTTGTGCACATTGTGGGGGTGACTGTGGAATCCACTCTCTCTGCTACTCAGGTGTGACTGAAAATATTACTATTTTTTAGCAGAGTATTCCAGCCTGGGTGAAATTCGTCTCTTACATTTGGGCGACTTCTATTTAGAAACCACCTTTCTGTAATGACTTACTGAATGGTACAAAAAATCCGAAGAGTCTAACAAATTATGTCCAACATGCCTGGAAGTAATATTTTGATTTGCATAAGGAATTTAACTTTTATATAATTATTATATAAATCTATTATTTTAATAATTATTTTTTGTTGCAACATCCTATGACAGACGTTACTAAACCACGTGTAACTTTTTTTTTTTTTTTATGGAGTACTAATATCTGTAAATAAATCTCTATTTGTGTATCTTGTGCAGAGAGTTCTAGTGAATAGATCTCAGCTTGGAAAATTATATAAATATATATATAAAGAAAATGTATATAATTTTTAGGTAGAAAAAAAATTAAAATTTTCATATTTGGTTGTTGTGACTGTACTGGATCACAGAAACGTCACCAGGCAAACCGTAGAAGTTGGAAGTTGCCTGCTGCTGCATCGAGCACCAACGAAGCAGGTTACACACCGTATCAGCGTTGTTCCGAGCTGTTAACGTTTAGGTTTCGCCGAGCCAGTTCCAACGGCGAAGGCAAATGTCAGACTGTTTGGCCTCCCGACTCATTCAATTACGCCCTTTATAACGTTTCTAAATTGATTTCTCCAATGAAATGGGGCTGTGCAAGTGTCCGAAGAGGAAAGTCACGACTTTGTTTTGCTTCGAACACGCAGTAAACGTATGCGAACATTGCATCGTCGTCAATCATCCAAAGGTAATATCTTGACTAGCTGGTAAGTCAAAAGATCCTATAAGTTGCCACGTAAGATATGTGTTATCCACCATGACGTTCACAAAAAACCTCGATATTTTATTCATTTTTTTTTTATTTAGATGTCTCATTGGATATAAATTAACAAGTTGTACAATGCCCGGTGGTAGTGATGAAGTAGTGAACGTCAAATCATATGTGGCAAAATATATCATATATTTTTATCTCAACCGAGATGTTAGAAAGAATAATTAATTGTTTGGAAGAAGTAGCTTAGTCAATTGACTACAAAAACGTAAATGTACTCCATCAATGTTACTTTTTCTTTAAAAAGTTTACATCATTGTATCAACTGTATTATACTTTCTTTGGCAATGCAAAAACCCAATTTCCTCTTTCCTAATGATTTACACTAGCTTCTACGTTCAGCACATCGACATGCCAGAAGGTGATTCATATTTCAACAATTTGTTGATTTCTTTCAAAGTTGTTTGAATAATTTTGTGTGTTTCTGCTCTTTTACTTGACGTTCTGCTGAATTGTTAAAAGTAAACAATAGGGCCATTTGTCCCTTAACTTGAGATAATCAATTTATTGCTCTTATACCAATCAAGCATGCGTCACTGATAAGCCTATAATAATAAATAAAAAAAAAAATAGTGGTCCTTTATTTGTACCATTTCAAATGATAACTTTACAATATAAAGGAATTGCACAAATTGCAGCAGCAAGCTATGCGCAGTATTTAATGGCCGTTAATTAATGATTATTTAGATATTGTGAGATGTGCTTTGGTGTGATGGCAAAACATGTTGCAATAAGAAAGGCATAAAGGAAATTTTTTTCTAAACCTACATCACACCAGACCGCATCTTACAATATCTAAATAATTATTAAGCTATATTTTGAAAAGAAAAGGCTTGGGATAAAAGTCACAGTGCTGATGATCTTGGGCTGAATTATTTCTAAAGGTGACCATGTATTAATCAGGCCTATCCTCTTTATAAGAATCTTTATATTGGTACTACTCGCTTTCTGCAAGGGGAAAGGCACATGACCAAGTGTGACACATTGAACAACCTTCTCTTAAAGCAGGTGGTTTGCCTTAAAAGGTGTACATTTGTTAATCTGGTACGATGAGCTGTCATCAAACAGGTGAGCATGAGCTGTTTCATTTCTGATTCTCAGAGGGCCACCGTTTAGTTGTTCTCTTGTTCACAAGAGTGTATTGGGTAGCGTGGGTTCAAATCCCATCTGTGACCCTTTTATCTCAAATTTCCTGAATATAAAAATGGATCCAACAACCTGTTCTTCTCATTCCCAAGTCTTTATGTTGGGTGCCTTGCCTACTCGCTCCTTGTGAGGGGCCAAGGCACACGTCCAAGTGTGACACACTTAGCTACCTTTCTCTATAAACGGGACACCTGTGCAGGGTTGCCCCAAAACGTGTTTGCGTACAAATCAGGTATGACCTATCTTTAAACAGGTGAGCATGATCCATTCTTTGAATTTCAGACTCAGAGGGCCTCAGTTGTGGTCGATTCAAATGGTCTGACACACTTAAACTGCCAACATTCTTTTGTTGCTTTCTTTGCTGATGGGTTTGAATCCCATCTGTGACATTTACTTTTTTTTTAATCTCAAAAATGGAACCTGAGTTACCTACTCTCCTGCAACGTACTCTCAAGCTTTATATCGGGTGCCTTGCCTACTCAAACTTGACCAAGTTTGATACACTGAATGACCTTTCTTGTCAAAAGGGAAACTTGCACACAGTTTCTTTCAGAAAGTGGTCCCGAGTTAGATGGGTATGGCCTATCCTCAAATAGGTGTGCACAATCCCTTTTATTTCAGACACTCGGAGAGCCATTGTTCAGTCGTGCTCTTCATATGCTAGAATTCATTGGAGGGTCTGGCTCACTGATGCTGCCAACATTCTTTTGTTGCTTTGTTTCCTGCTCTATTATTTCAACATTTTGTAACATCATATGTTTTTTTATTAGCATGCTATAATGGCTTGGTAAAGACCATCTGCCAGAAGTTAGCCAAAAAGTTGTCTTTAAAAAACAAAGCAATTTGAAGCATGTTGACAAAAAGAAAATATTTTTCAACTAACATATAACCAATTTATATAATAAAAATTCACTTTGATCATTTATGAAGCTTAGTAGACAAAGAAGCTGAGCTCAAGTCAATGCTCACTGCCCTAGATATTAAAAATGGATCTCAGCCAGCACAATAAACTCAGGAATAAAATGAAAAACATCCTTTTTTTTTTCTTTTTCTCCATGAGTTTTACATTTTCCACTGAAATTTGTTTGCCTCTCAAGACAAATTATTTGATTTTTATAAAGTGACACAGAATAACATTTTTTTTTCTGTTTTCAGTGCATAATCCAATCATACATAAGATGGCTGCATGATAGCGAATACAAACCAAACTGTGGACTTTGTAACGGTCCTCTGGAATCAGAAGAATGTGTCAGGCTAATATGTTACCGTATGTAATCCATGTTGTACTTTCATGCCGTTCATTATGCACTGTTGTAGTTCTAAAACTTCCCTCAGAAGGCCACCTTTTTTTCTAGACAGATAGATGTATCAGTCAGGGTGCATATTGTACTGCACCCTTTAGGAGCTACTGTATCTCCTGTTCTTAATTATTAAGGTTAAGCCATAAACCAGCAGTTTTACACCATTCATCTATGATTTTTAATCCTTCTTGGATTATATTACAGAGGGTTTCTTTGAACTTTCCCCTTGCGTCAGGGCTATATCATCTGCACAGCCCTGACACTTACCTCCCTCTGCAGTCTAGAATTTCAAGCAATTCATCAACTGTTAGGATAGTACCCCTCCTTGTGGGCATCATTGGTTGTAGTAACTTGTACAGTATCATTTCTTTTGCTTGTCTCTACTCTTCTGGTTCTCAACATTTCTCCATTCCATTTAGATGTGGTATGGTCTACGGTTTTTTTCAGTATGGAGATCTTCATGGAATGTATTATCAAAGGCTCCTTCAAATTTGAGGAACGCACTAAAGCATTGCTTTTTTTTGCATCTACTATGTCGCTACAGTGCTAGGGCAGGGTTTATACCTACTCTGTCTTTTGCTAGTGGTTTATGTAGTCTAGCTGCTGTTGATACTAAGGATATTTGTATTACCACAGAATTTGCAAAAGTTTTTTTCTATTTGCCCTGCAGATGGTGGATAACCTTTTATACTCTCCCCAGTTTTAATTTTAAATTTATTGAATGCTTTTCTGGTTTCGACTCTTAGTTTGCCCAGTTCTCTATTCCACCAGGATGGTTCGTCTTGTTGTTCGCCCCTTCAAAGGGCATCTTGATTCTTATGCTTCAACTGTAAATTCTGTAAGGTTTGTGACTGCAAGTATCGCAGGTTTTTGGTGATTTCTACACTGCTGTATGTTTCAAGTTGTGTTGTACCAATTCGATGAACATTGCTCAGTCATTGTTTCAAGGGTTCTTACATGGTATTGGGTCTTTTCTATCTGATTCAGTTTCAAACCTTACTATTTTGTGGACTGATATTGATTCTTCGTGACACCCCTCCAATTCCTTATGACATTATGTAGCTGCTTCTTATATATATTCTTCTTATAATAATTCTTGTCTTGTTTTGGTGACAAAAATGGAGTTGGCCCAATTAAGAATTCCTAATCTTTTCTTCCCCAAAAATTCTAAGAGTGACTCACTTTGTTTGTTGTTGTGGCCTGAGATTTGATGGTATGCATTGGCATCACATCCTACAAGTAGGGAGAGATTCTTCCTGCAGTAATAAGCCAATCTGTGCGGAATCAAGGGAGGGTGGTCTTCCTCTCCTGGGAACTAGGCCAATGCTATCACTGCCTCTAGTTTTTCCCATCTGTTGTTATCTCCATTTGAATGGTGACTAGGTATCTGGACATGAATTCTACAAGATTTTTTTTTCCTAATTACTATCCATGAGCCGGGATTTTCTTGTCTGGAATCCCATACAACCTTACTGTCTTTGCAGGACAAACCTTTGATTTGTCCCTTCCATTTCCAGGGCTCTTGGATGAGAATTACCCATGGGTGAAGTGCGGTGAACATCCCAGCTGTACTGCCAAGGCAGCTTTTGCATGATGGACGTTCATCTGGGACATTCTCATTTTCTACATGTCATTATTCCTTTGGGGGAGGAGAAGGTCAAGTTAAGAATCGCGTGGGGTCTGACCTTCACTACTGATTTCTTTTCCTTGTTAATTTCCAGTTTGGGAGTTATTTCCTCTTGCAATTCTACAGTTTTTCCATTCACACTGTCAAGGTGAGACTTGACACTCTGGCCTGAAGTAATTTCTGTCAAACTCTACTTTAGCTTCCCACTCTTTGGCGATCTCATTGATGAGGGTTTCCCCAGGTGGGTTAATTCTTGTGTTGTGTGTTACCTTGGACTGAACATCCATTTGAAGGTTTGTCTCCTTTTTAATTACTTTTAGTTTGTGAAGCAGTGATGTCCTGATAAAGGTTTAATAGTTTTTCAGTTTCTTTACTCATAAGAATTTTACACGCAGCAAGGGAACTAACTGGTTTGCTTCGAGTTCTGCCAATAGCTAAGAGCCCTGCATGATGGAGTAAGGCTAATAGCACTCTGAGGTTGCCTGGTATCAGAGGGGCACAATTCAAGCCTATTAACCCCGGCTACCAATAAATCATTCAGCTCGGTCTGCATAACACCTTTTAATGGGGCCAATGTGTTTTTTGTCTAGCTCAGCTGTATGTGAGGGAATAGTATAGTAGTGGATGTTGATGGGGGGAGACTAAAGCGGGTGCGGTTGGTAGGACTTAGTTCAGAGAGAAATGGTTAGGGAGTTTGGGTACCTCACTTTAAAGGGTATAGGACATCAGACCCCCATAGCCTACTTGCACCATGCTATGACATAGATGATCAATTGTGAACAATATACGATATACATCAATCGTAAATCTTACTTTCCTCTTTCTATGAAAATAATTCATTATCTTTCTCATTTTCTTTCTTTGGAGTGAAAAAGATTTGTATTTTCCCAAGGTGTTATCTCATCTTGGAAGCTGTTTGTGCAGACCTGTATAGCTTCATCTGTCCACCCTGTTTTTTAAATATGTGAGTGTATTTATGTGCTTTACAGCTTTAGGATTTATTCCAGTACACACATTGATCGCATTCAGTAGTGAGAAGTATCACTGGATACTCATTAGTCCTTAACCGCTAATGGTATACCTATAGTACTATGTCTTTTACATGATAAAGATAGATCTATTAACGCTTCTAAATGTCAAGTGTAAAAAATACCATATTTCACCCCACCAACCCTCAAACCCATAGACATATTCATTTTAAATTGTTACCAACGACGTTTATAGTACATTTGACCCCAAAAACTTACCCTATAAAGGTTTTAGGTAATATTCCTGTCATTTTTGCAATGCATCAATGAAAGTTTTTTGTTTAGGTCTCTGTGGTCTTTCCCTGAAGGTTCTTTCATTTTATTCAACACTCTGGGGTTGTAGATACTTTTCCCCTGGATGATTTTTTTTTATGAATCTACTTATGGGACTTTATCATTACTTCCTCTGTTGTTAATCTGTTTTTTAAGTGCCATGTAGTGCTTCTTATAGAACTGGAGAATTGTACCCAATATTTTCTAGGCAGCTTTACTGTTCTACTGGTTGAGTCAGTCTCGGTTTCTTTTGCTGTCCTCATCAGTTCTTCAGTAGTTGGAGTTCCCATACTCTGTGTAGCCTTTATGACCTCTCTAGCATCTGTAGGCTCCATTCCTTCTGAAACATCCATAAATCCTGTCTCCTCCAAGCTATAGTTTTCTTTTTCTCTGTTCATGGGATTCCCACAAGTATTGGGGTCACCCCTGTCATCCCCCACGAGACAGGAAAAAGGCATTATTTCCTGTGCTAATCTAAATCTCGGAACTTGAGGTCACCTGATATCTGGAGTTTGCTTAGCTGCTCCACCTTAGCTTGGGGGGGGGGGATGTTACAGCAGTATATTAAATGTAACAAGGTTATCTAAAAGCACAAAGGAAATTATTAATGAGAGATCGAATTGGGTGTTGAAATAACTGTGGATTGGGATGTCACAGTACCCTTAGCCTGTGTCTCCTTCTGGATTTTGAAAGGTGGAGACAATTCTCAACTCTGTCTTATGCTATCGAAGTGTAGTGTTCCCTAGGGATCACTATTAGGAAGAGGAGTTTGTGTTTTGATCCTCTATCATTCTCACACTTAAACTGCACAAACTTTTTAGTCACCTATCCTCCTACATACCTAGTGATATCCAAAATCATCAACATTTCATACAGGACTTGATTTTTTTATTGCTCCCTTAAGTTCCATTCTAACCTTTTGTTTTACCTTTTTTTTTTTTCTTTCAAGCATTAGTTTCTCACATTTCCTGAATTTTCCACATTGTCTTAAACAATGTTAGCCCAGAGTCCTACTACCTTAACCCACAGCAGTTAGTGTGTCAGCAGAAATTAAGTTAATGTGCAAAATATTTTGTTCTAATTGGTATTTGTAATGTTTGCAGCATTATGATAACTAATTTACTGTTTATCATTGAAATTGAATTAATTTCATTTAAATTAATCAGTTTTTCCACTTTTACAGATGTTTATCATTGGAGGTGCTTGAACAATAGTGTATATGAACAGATTGGTAAAAGAACGACTGATGACCTACCAGATTTTAAATGTCCAGATTGTAATAAATTAATTCTACCCCAGGACAAGGTGGTATCTCCAGTTGCAGCGGCACTACGGGAAAAATTGCTGACAGTTAATTGGGCAAGATCTGGCCTTGGATTACCAGAGGTAATAAAACAAATTGTCCAAGTTTTACCATAAATCTCAGAAAAGTAAAACCCTTTGTTTGTTGGAATAACTTTAAAATGGGAAAACTATAAAATAATGTTTTGCTTGTATCTGTGGTTGCAGTGAAAAGTGGACTACGTCCAAAATTTTGAATATAATGTTCAGAACATAGTAAAATAACAAAACCAGAGAAAGGGGAAGAGAAACATTCCAAAAAAGTTTCAAATTTGGACTTAACCCACTTTTCACTGTAAACACAGATATAAAAGTTATCAATTGCATCATTTAAATGTTAACTAATTTTTTGAATTGATATGTTCAGATTATGAATGAGGAGGAATTCAAACCAAATAGTGAACTTCCACTACAGCATTTAAAAAAGAACTCTCCGCCTATGCAGGCATCCAAATTGAGGGATGACGTTGTGCTTCATGTTGATGAAAATATGTTTCCAACATCCCGCCCAGAAGAGACAGGTACCAATTATTAAGTTAAACTTTTATAGTTGGTTCATTTTAAAATTATAATCCTGATATATATAGCCAGGGCTAGGAAATAAATAAGCAGGAGCTGCAGGTGTGTTTCAGCTTAAGTCCCGACGCTTAGTTTTTATTTTTCCCTCTCACTATTTAATACTTTCTTTTTTAATCAATTTTATTACGTATATCAATGTACTTAAGGTTTTTCATTTTCTTTTTATTTACTAATTAAACCCCTTTGGTGTAATATTTGTGAAAATCAAGTAGATGATTTTGAGACCATCACTTACACATGAACTGAATTTTTCGTGTATTATTTGCGCTATGAATTAATCATTCTATTGTTTTTATTGCCATTTATTGTTAATGTAGTTAAATTGCTGTTTCCAAACTAATTAATGTTAGTTATGGTTTACTTTGGTAACCAAAATCAGTGATATAAAAAAGAAAGCACTTGGATTAAATTTATCATGATGTCGAAAGCTTGGGAAAAATAGACATATTAAAAAAAAAAGCAAAAATCCATTACATTTGTAAAATCAAACCAAAACTATCTATCAAATTGTAATGGAATTGGAAAACTATTAAATATGTTTTGTATCTGTGGTTGCAGATAAAATTTTTGAAAGTTGTTTTAAGTAACAAAATCACTTCAGAACTGAGACAATCAGAAAAGCGCCCCCCCCCCCAAAAAAAAAAGTGTCCCAAAAATTTCGATTTTCGACAACCCACTTTTCCCTGCAACCAGTGATATAAAAATTGTCCAAAATCCATTCCAGTTTATCAGAGCTAAAGAATAAATATTTTGTTTGCATGACCATTTTTGTGTCATTCATGTTGTATTACACGAATATGCACATGGGTTGGGTTAGGTTACATTAAGTAGGGTTAGATTTAATGTTAAGGAGAGGTTACACTAGGTATGGTTAGGGAGAGAGACAGGTTAGGTTGGAAGAGCTAGAGTTAGGGACAGTTAGGTTAAGGATGGTTTAAGTTATGTAGGGTAGTAATTCATGGTCTAAAATTTGCTCCTTGATTTTCACAAATATTTTACCAAATATTCTATATGTAATTATAAATAAAAAGGAAATGAAATCCTTAAGTACATTGTTATATATAATAATATTAATTGAAAAAAGAAAGTATTAAATAGTGAGAGAGAAAAATAAAAACTAAGGGTTGGGTCTAGGGCATTGGTGGCCAGAATGGTTAAGGCATTGACATGGCGCTCATTCCTGTAAGGTAAAGGTTCTGGGTTTGAATCCAGCAGCCCATAACCAAAAAACAGTGTCACCCAAGGGTTTATATAACCTCCTAGTTGAAATATCCCCATAAAAGAAAATAATTAAATAAAAAATAAAATGAATTAAAAAATATCCACTCTCATGAAACTCACTACTTCTCTTCTGACTTCTTCAACAGTTTTATGTTTAGTCATTTCTTCCTCTCCCGTGCCTCCAACCTATAATTCCCTTCCTCATTCAGTCTGCCAAGCACCATCCTTACCCACTTTAAGTTCTATATCTTTGCCTCTTGTCTTCACAACTTAGCACCAAAAATTTCTAATTGTCTCGTTTCTAATTTACTTTCCTTTGTAGAGTATTTTAATTTTATATGCATGTATTTTAGTAAATAGAATCTTTGTATCGTCTTATCAGGCTTGAATCTTTTTAAATATATCTTCATAATTAATTAGGAAAAACTAAATTATGTTATGTTTCCCAGCTCAGTTTCCCAGGAGGGTTGGCCATGGTTCTTCGAATTCCAAGTTGCTCTTAGTTGAAGAAGATGAAAGTAAATATAGAAGAAGGTATTCAATATTCGCAATTCCCAGGTGGCTAAAGTAAGTAGTTTATTTTTAATGTTTTGTTTAGTATCACGTTGATAAGTCAGTTAGAAACTCATTACTTTGTGTCTATTAATTTTGTTCTTGTTATTAATGTACAATTGAATTGAATTTAATGACAGTTTTACCAGAGTATAAGGAAGTTTTCATTATTTTTTATTATTTGTCGAAAGACATATAAAAGAAAAGAATGCATTCCACATCATCGTTTACTTCATAATTTTTAGCGTACCTTGTTTTCACATCTTAATGATGGGTTTGGAAGATTTGATTTTACATTTACATAAGTTTTAGTTTGTTGTTGGGTACTACTGTATGGATCTCAGCTTTGAAAATTGATATTTTTTGGGGGCTTCAAGGTTTTGCTAGGTCAACATTTTCTGCGTTCAATTCGTACGCCGAAAAGTACTCTCAGTTCAAAATACTAAATTAAAAAGTTACATTTTTTTAAAGGTTTAAATCTGTTCCACACAGCAAACCTATCTTGTCCTCATGTGTCAACCAAGTCCAAAAAGCATTTTCTAACTTTATTTCTTAAATGTAAATACTTTAAATAAACGGTTTTTGATTTTACTAAGGAACCTTCATTATAAAACCTAAAAGACATTTTATGTGAAACAGCCTGATATCAAATTCTGATCATATACCTTCTTACACCGAGAATTCGCCGGCTTCGCTCTATGGTGACTTAATGGGGGGGGGGGGTACTTAATATTAAATTTAAAAAAATAAATAAATAAAATGGGCGCCACGCTGTTTAAATACACGGAAATAGCGAACCGTAAAGGAAAACAAAATAATAAAATAAAATAAACGAAAGAAAATTCACTAACCGAAAAATTAGCTTTAAAAAAGAACATAATATTTACATGAGGAAACAGAAAAACAAACACATTTATTTCAACAGAAAACTAAAATAGTAGACATAGATTAATCTTAAAATCTAAAACTAAACTTTCCTGCGAACTAGTGTTCAGATCTGCTTCTTTTCCAGGCGATTAAAAATCCCCGCTTCTAGGAGTGTGGAGCACCTTCTCTGCAGATGAGTGGGTCCGCAATCGCCTTTATTGATGGAAAGGAATTTATTTCTTCTTTTTTTCTGATCCTATGATCCGACTAGGCCGTAGTGATATCCGCCTTGATGCACCCTGTCCTGTCCCCGACTCACTCCTCTGCTCTCCCCTAAGCCTATCCTAGGCTGTCTTAATTTTCATTCACTCATCGCCAATTAGTATAGGTGGCATTATACCGTGTTACGTGTTATGAACGTAACAACCTAACAAAATTTAAGTAACATATAATTTAAATAGCTTTAAATTTTTATCAACTGTTCTGGTATGCATCTGTGGGAAGGCGGTGGCTGAGTGGTTAGGGTGTCTGGAGTATGCTAGAGTCCTGGGTTAGAATCCTGACACAGCCCATGGCTTTTTAATTGAAAATGGTATAAAAGAAGTATTGTAAAGTTATTTGGCTCTTTGTTAGCGACATTCAGTGGGTAATTGGACCGTTGGCCGTTCTAAGGAATTTCTTTACTTATGTATCTACTTTGATGTAGTTATTGTTAGAGTATTTTTATTACTGTGTTTGTAGATGGTAATGTTCTTTTTAGCCAATCTTAAGGCATTTCCAGACTTTGGGAAGAGGCGACTTTGAAGTTCAAGGCTGTCAGGCTCTTCCTCAACCCTTACCTTAAACTAAAGGCAGTACACTATGAACTGTGTCAGGTGCAAGACAGCACACAAGACAATTAGTCATTTTGTTTATGCCTATATTAGCTGACTGCTGGTGTGGAACTGCCTTAATATGTTTACTACACACGCATATTTTGATCGGTTGTGTATCTGTATCCTTGTTGATTTGAGTTTAAACACATGTTTTAATATTTCAGGTCAATCGGAAGTAAAGTGTGCAGCTTGAAAAGAAACTCTTGGAAAATAATTACAATTTTGATCGCCTTGTTTGTTTTATGGCTATTGTTCTCACTCATAGGTTCGAATTCGCATGAATTAAATGAAACAAATCTAACCTGAACGATGAATATAACAAAATTCCAAGCACAAATGTTCAATTTTGATTTATGCAGGACTGTGTGCTTTGTGAAAAGCTGGTGTAGTCAACCAACACATGAAATTTCTTTGTGACAAAATGTTCATAATATAACTTATAAAAAATCTAATAGCTCTTGTGTTTTTATTTTAAATATTAAAAATATTATATTAACGCATCCACAGACCAAATTATTTACTCCTTCCATATGGTATTTATATTGTTTCAAATTATATTAAACTTATAACTTCATTGTTACTAAGTTAAGTATATTTGCAGCTTTATATAAGTTATTTTCGAACTTCTTTTATACATGTATATGATAGAATATCACCATTGTTGCTTTAATGGTGGTCCTTATGCACATGTGATTGTAGGATAGACATTGCATATGTAAATTACGCATGCCGATCAATTAAAGCTACATTGGACATATATTTATATATCTCTTACTGTTTTGGAAAATTATAGTTTAAAAACTGTTATTGTTATCCTTTTATTTTCCATTTATTAAAATGATTTTTTTGTATAACCATTGTATTTTCGTTTAGAATAAGTTCTACCCGAAAAAAAGTAATATTTTTTTTTTTACAGGGGATACTCTTTATACTAATCTTTTCTGCCGGCATAATTATGATTTATATTATACTAGGTTTGTAGAAGTTTTCCAGGTTGTCATTTTAAAAGTACCTCATGCTCATCCTTAAAGCGTAGGCCTTAGTTAATTTTTTTCAAATTAACAGTACCAATTTCAGTACAAGTTGACACAGTTTATTTCTTACATGTTTGGTTTAATAAGAGACAACAGGTCTCTTAAGGAAATAAATAATAAGAGAAAAGTTCAAATCGATTCCGTTTTGAAGCTTTCATACACGAAATGAGTGGCCTTGCACAGGGAAATAGTTTTTTTTTTATTTTTTTTTTTATTTTCCACATATCACATGTACTTTCTCAAAACACACATTTTTGAATTGTATTCTAATTCTAAATTTTGTTTCAAAAACCTTGATCGTTCCTGTCTAAATTGTATGTTAGTACTAAATAAGACATTTTTGCGTAAAAAAGACTAAAAGTAGAAATTTAATTTTAACCTGCATTAAATCCAGTGCGATTCAATTATTTAAACAGAAGAAAAATGTATTTAGCCAATTCTTATTGTAAGGTAGGTATCTAACCCTACCTAACCATTCCTAACCATAACCTACCTAATCTAACCATACCTAACCTAACACTAACTTACATAATGCAACCCTACCTAACTTAACCTAATCCTTCCTCCTTGGCTATCCTTGATTATGCATGTCTGTCACCTTTTAGTTTCTCAGCTTGGCGAAATGACAGGACATTAGGTCAAACTTTGAAACTTTGACAGCTGCCCGACTCCATGTCCCAGTTTGAATTAGTGCATCATGCCCCTCTGATACTTTCCGGTTTTTTATTCTTTCAAACATCATTTGTTGCTATTTTCATCTGGTATAGACAATTTCCCTTGAAAGTGATAAATCAGTATATCGCCATTTCTTTTTATAATAGTTGACCTATTTGTTCGTTCTGTTTGTTTTGTGTTTTAAAATACCAATATATGTAGATTTAGCGTACAACTTTTGAATTACTTGTTTTGTTTAAAAGTAGAAATGTAAATAATATGCAGTGTTAGATATTCTTTACAATTAACATGAACGAGTTTTGTTTCAGCATATTCGCAGGAAAGAAATGTCATCTGATTTTCTATCGTTCATAAAGATCACGACCAAGTGATTGATAGGTAAATTTACTATTTCTACAATGAAGGAGGCGAGTTGATCGCCCCAGGCTGGTTGTTGTATAAGATACTAGATAGACGCTTTTTAATTACGAAAGTCTGGTATATTCAAATAACGTGGTAATAAGCAAAAAATCGTAATTGGCTTCGATTTAGAGGCCGGCCGACGATTTATGCCCTGTGAAGTGCAAGGAGGAAGGCCGGAGAATGGGTGCACCTGTTGGAGTATTTTTTTTTTTATGTGAGGCCTCTTTAACTTCCTGCATAGGTGGTGGACTTGTTCCGATCTGGTATCGAATTTAATTCCATTTTCTGAAAGAACGCGTTTCGAATGGGGCCCAGGAGGTAAACAAGATGGCCCTTGAAGCCGTTTTTAGGCTTGTTTTTCCGGAGGAGGGGCCCGGCCAAGACGTAGTCTGTGACTCATTTGAAGGAAATACATAAGCATAATATTCTCTTCCCGGAGTCGCCAGAAAACAGTTTTCTCGATGGAGCCTGTGCCTTTCGATCCCGGTCATTGGCTGCTAACAGTGCATTATTAATTTGTTTATATTTAGGAAGAAGAGTGGGAGGAGAAAAGGGCGTTGGAAGGAGTGAGAGGGAAAGAGGAATTCGTGGATAAGGTGTGTCGGGCTAAGTGGCAACATAGCTTCTCTAAGGTCAAGGGACTATTCAGACATTTAGGTGGGGGTTCAACCACAATCCCTTCACTACTTTTTATCATATCGCTTATTTTTTTACTCGCCACTACCCTTTTTAGGATGTATACGAACACCCTGCTGACTCGCCCCACCGAATAAATACGTGAAAAGATTCTCACGAATTCTCTTCGGGTACCTGCTGGCTCATCGTGTTCAAGGCCATTTTTTCCTTCCGAACTCTTCCTACATTTACATTCAATTAAACGATTAAACCATCCCCTATCCTTTTTTTACCCTCGAGCTTTAATAAATAAAATTCGTATAGCTATAGGGGTTTAATATTCTAGGTTCGGACTGTGGGAGCGACACAACCCTTTAAGGATGGTGGTCGATAAAATTTAAGAGAAAATAAATATCGACTTTTTTTTCTTTTTTTTACAAAAATGGGTATGTGGAAATTCGGATTCCTGGCTACTCATCGAAGTTAAATAAATGGATGTACATGATCCCAGAAACATTCTTTATATCCTATAAAGTCGGTCTTTCAAGTTTCCAGCTGACGTTCATGCTATCGATGCTTGGTCCTAAGAAACATTGACTTCTGAATCATACAAGATCAGCCCTAAAAGCAAAGGTCACATCCAAAATAGTCTCAGAATACAACAAAAATCTCCACAACCTTGGGAAATATAACAGAACAACTAAGAATAATTGTGTGCATAAACAGTCACTGACTGATTAATCAGGGCTTTCCAAATTTTTTAGCCAGCGGACCCCTTTCACAAAACAAAATCCAGAGCGGATCCCTCTCACTGAAGTAATTAACTTACAGTATGAAGCAAATTAAAGTTTTATAAATTAGCCAATTCGTTCTTAAATTATGCGATGGAGGGAGTATCTCTATGCAAACAAACATTAAATTGACATACATAATTTTATTTACAAAATCCGGAACGCAAAATCAAATTCAACGAACAGTTGAAATTTTTTGTTTTACAGACGGAGCCAAGGGCAGATCAAGGTTGCTTGCTCTTTTTCGGGGGGGGGGGGTGTTAAAATTTCGATTTTATATTTGCACAGGGTATCCAAAAACGTGAAAATTGAGAGAAAACTATACGCATCGTTTTTTGGCTGAATGCAACACTTCTTCACAAGTGACAAACTGAAAAAATCACTTAATTCAAATGTTTGAACAGTTAATTTCAAAAAGGCACATAATTTTCATAAGTTTCCAAGATATCTTTCCGCCATAGTCTGCAAGGTAAATGCTTTTAGTCAGCAACATTAACGAATATAAAAAATTAATAACCAAATTAGAGGTTATCACATCGAATAAGAAGATTAGAGGCAGAAAAGCCCAAGAAGGACCTGTCTAATCATGGTCTGCAATTTAATTTTTAGCAGAAAACATAAACGAACAAAAAACCCTCATGTCAATAAGCAGTCAGAGATAGATTTCTTTCTTTCGCGGAATCAATCCAGCGGTGCTAAAAAATTTGCTATTTTAAAAATTATAGAATAATTTGAAGACAATGGGTATATATTATTATTTATTGTACAAAACGTAACATCATAAACATATTTCAATAGGATAAACAAGTTAGTAAAATGTTTTTGTTTCTTATTAACAGATGGTGTTAAATTAAATTAGATTCGGGCCATTTTTTCCTAAACCTAATTTTAAATTTTATTTAAGCTATTTAATTATTTTTCCCGTGTAACTTCCTTAACAGTAACTTAAAAGTTTACTAAATAATCTATACTAGAAGTGGTTCCTTTGTCAGTTGTCTTTTTTTCACATGTGACTTAGATCTGTAAACCGGGGGGGGAACTACCCGAAGGTCCATAAAGAATAGTAATATTTTAAAAAACATCACAGCCTACAAATGGCAATAGAATCAAACTCTTCATCACAAGCTCGTCCATTTTTTTTCAGGACATCCAGAAGAAACGCGAGTTTTTTTTATATAATTCATAATAAACTTTAATAAAAAAAAAAAAAAAAAAAAAAAAAAAACATCATGGTAAGTTTTATTCTCTACAACTTCCTTGTCCCAAACGGATAAAAGATATTGTTGAGGTTGAAATGTGAAAGTTGTGATAAAAGCCGGATATTGAGCAGGTCGATTTTCCCCCAAGATCGGAAACACATACAATTAGAAAGAAAGAATGTCCTGACAGAGGACGGTAAGATTAAAAACCTTTGCCATCGGTTCACTTTTACGCTGTATTATTTCTTCTAAATTGTCTTCGGATTTGAAGACAATATTTCTGCTGGATCGGGATCGCAGTTGGAAATAATAGCTTCTGGCTGAGAATCCTGGCTGTTTTAGTGCTTACTACGCAGTATCAAGAGTGTAGGCAAATGCGTGATTTGTTTACTAAACCGATTCCTCACGACAAGACGGCTCCACAAAACCAGACCCCACTTAAGTAATTTCTATCCGGTTGTATGTGACAATATTTCCTCTCCCTGAGTAACTTGATTTTTGGATTCTATTCAATGGGCAGTGATAAACACGAATAAGACTCATAAATTGCAACGAGATTGCCCCCCCCCCCAAAAAAAATGAATGACAATATTCGTCTATATTGCAAGAAATGGAGTCAAAGCGCCATTCCCTGCTTATAACCCCGACGCCTTAGTCCCTTCACTAGCGCAGTAGCGGTGAAAATTAAACGGTTCATATTTTATGGAGTAAAATTCATTTCAGCCTTTTACAATCATATTCTAAAAATAAAATCGTTAAGCCCTCTTATCTTAGTAAAGAGGACTTACGAGGATACACTAAGGTAAAAGGAAGAAGGTTACCATAGGTTTTTTTTTACTGAAGCGCGTACAACAAAAGTTGTTTTTATTGTTTTATAAACGATTGAACCATCTAGTTTTTTTTTGTCCCACCCCGCATCCACAACATATTATCGAATTAGCACCATTTTTTTAATGTACGTCATTCTTATCATTAATGGGCCTGGCATATAAAATGTGACTAAGTTTATAATTTGTCAGATTTCATATTGTTGTCTGCTGGGAAATAAACTTGTAATGTGATCCTTGCAGGTCACTTTTGGTCAGACATCTTTTGTTGGTTTGTGCTGAACTAGAAAAAGTACAATAAGCTAAAAAGGACGCAGTGCTTGGGAAATACCAATCAACCGCTTGCTAGTACTTCTCATCATCATTATATGGTTTCTGATCATCTTGGCCCTACTATATTATCCTTTATTTGTGAGGAGCGTATAGCGAAGATCAACGATCATAAATGGACGATCTCGACTTCTGAGGTCAGTTGAAAAATCTTTACTCTGCAACAGTGCTGCATGAGAGAGTCTAAGCTGATAATGAAGAGGATGAAATGCAAAATAGCGTCTGACAGGCCTAAGCAGCAAGACCAGACGGACCAGGATGTTACGAAACAACCAAAATATAGGTTCATCACCCGCAGACCTAAAACAGAATCGTTCCTTCTCACAAATGGAACGCCTTGATCTCGGAAACACATTCTGGGAAAACAATAATAAAAATCACTGATTGTTTTATTAGGCGATTACGTTTCGCCATATTCAGTGGATGTATTTGTGGGCTAGTTGCAAGTTTCATTTGCATTTCATCCTCTTCATTATCAGCTTGGACTGTCTCATGAAGCCGTGTTGCAGTTTAAAGATCTTTCAACTAATACCAGAGATCGTCCTTTGATGAGAATGGATCACCGCTATACGCTTCTGATAAATAAAAGAGAAAACAGTAGGGCCAAGACCTGAGACGGTCTCAATGGCTATGAGTTCGTCTAGCATGTCACATACGGAATAAAGAAAGAAATATATAATATTGTACTTGTATTTATTATTAAAGACTTTTAATGTTTTCATTATGGCCAAGATGATCAGAAACGATGCCAAATAATGATGATGTACCAATAACCGGAGATTAGTACTCTCTACCTTTCCTAGTTTATTTCGATTGGCTTGATCCTACTTTTAAGAAGTAGTTGATCATTGACCGTTATTCCTGTAGATTTCTCTTCTGGCCTGTTCGACTGTTTGTTCAAACCAAGAATTCTTATGTCCTCGCACTCAAAATATTGCCAGAACGAAAAATGGCAAAATTGATAGGGTGGGGTTGAAAAATTAGGTTAGTGTCCGAGTGGATCGAGGCCACGATAGCTCAAGTGTTAGAGCAGTTCGAATCCCGCTCGTGACACTGACTTTTCTATCTTAACTAAATTAATTGAAAGATCTTAATTGGTCAAGTGGACCACGAAAACTAGTTAATTTAATATTGTTAGAAGTTTACACATGTTTTGGAGATTTTCGATGTATTCACACACTATTTCGATGTGACATTTTTATGTTCTGAAGCAATTAAGGATGCTTGGTTGTAGGATTCAGATATCAGTGTAACTTGCTTAAGATCAAGATTTCAGCTTGAAACTTGGGAGACCGAGGTGTTCCTTTTCTAGTGTTGGATTGCTTATGGTTCAGACTCACACAGAACACGCCTGACCTGGTTATTTCACTGGTTTTGGAGAAATCTTTACACGATATAATTTGTATTTATTTTCGGATTTGCTGTGTAAAATGATGTTTCTAACGTCCCGTGATTGATATTTGTTTGCCGTCATTCACTTGTATTTGCTGTTATCTGTTCATCGTTGAAAAACCTACAGAGGACATCTTTGAATGTTTCTTCTTCTTTTTAGCAATAGATTGTTCCTAGTCATTTATATTATATTATTATTTATATAATGGCATAAAATCAACACAATTAAATTGTATCGTGGCTAACGAGTAGAAAAACGAGTTATTGAAGGAAATCTTCACATCAGTCATGTTCGAGCAGGTAAACCGGTCCTAATTATATTCTCCAATTCTTCGTTAAACTCTCATCGGGAAATCGGTTTAAAGTCCGGTCTTGGATTTGAAAATGAATCAATCCTCCTTTGATATAAGCGGGTTGTTCGGCCCGCCGGGGTGGATAAATGGCGTGTCTGTAAGCACCTGCTTCGAAAAAAATGGCCTTGTGCCTTTGCCCAATGAAGCATCACAGTCAATCCGGTGGGAAAACTGGCTTCTTCCTAGAATTAAAATTGCTATCTGGCTTCGATTAAAAGGAAAAGAACCACTTATTAAACCGCCACAGGCTGGACCGTAATTCTAACTTCCTTCAGATTATATCTCTGTTTTCACAAATGCATCGATTAAAACGAGGAAAATAGACCGCGAATGTTTTCGATATAATAATTATAAAGCCGTTTAGATCGTAGTTAGATTAGACAATTTCGTAATTGAATTGGGCGCGTGGGCTGTTATGATTTCTTTAACTTATAAATAATATAAATTCAAAAATTATGCCACTTTCCCATGTCATCAGATTCGTTATACAATTCCTAGTCTTTTCAACTAATCATATCCCAACCGAATTACATAGTAGAACATATACTTGTACCTAGTATATATTACAAATGTGATCACAGTACTTCACCCGAAGGGCACACGCCATGAGAAGACAATATGCCGGCATTCAGTGTAAGGGTTTAAGGGGCAAGGGGCCATCTTCGTTTATTGCGATGTTGAAGTCGTTGTGGATAGTAATATTAGTGATGTAAAGGACCGTTGACATTGTCTGAGGACTTTTGTTGGAAGGATTCGAACTGATGGAGGAGGTTGTTGGATGGCTTGGCAGATCCACTCAGTTTCATTATTTGTCCAAAGTGGTCGCAGTTAAGTCTTGTGTAATCGTAGTGTTAACGGTCAACACGGAATTCGGTTCCAGAAGTCTTCGTCCAAATAAGTTTTCTCTTAAGCCGTGTGTGGAGATCCCACGTCATTTTGCTTTTCCTAAATATTTGACTTGAATGGAGGTCGGTATTTATTTTTTGTTGATGATGATGACAATGGAGGTCAAAACTGTTTTCTCAGTGTGGACGTATATTGGGTACATAAAAGTCTTGTCCTCCACTTTTTGCTCCTGCCTTCGGTAAACTCAATGTGTTCTTGGATGTTGGACGTAGCTTTGATAGACTTGAGTTAGAAGACAATATTACAATATCGTCGGCGTAAGTGGTGATTAGGTGTGAGAGTGTACAGGTATGTCAGCACTATAGAAGATATAAAGGATGGGACCAAGAATGCTCCCTTGTGGGACGCCGGCTAGTATCGGTCTTATTTTCGAGAAATCGTTGCCTCCCATCACTCTAAAGCGTCGGTCGGTTAGGTAAGATTTCAGGATAAGATGATAAGATGACAAAGATGAGAGTTGGGACTAGGAATGCCTTATAAAATAGATACGTTTCTCGAAAGCTTGACGCAGGATCGGAGTGTTTCTCTTTTATTTTAATTTGGTCTTTAATTGATTGTTTATATAATAATTTTTCATTCTTTTAGGCACAGAATGTATTTTATATTGGTTGTAACAATTTCTGTATGATTTAAGTTGAGTTTTACTTGTAGCCTACCAATTTAAGGGTTTTTAGTTCTATAGTTTTAGTTTTATTATTATAAAGACCTGAAGTCGTATTATGCACGAAAACAGAGAAAAGAAGTTTGCAGATCTCGGCCTTCAAAATATGCATTGTTTAAAACAGCTGTCAACTAATGTGATAATAGGTGTAAAAACGTTTTTGAAATATTGCAATGGACTCAATAGACAACTCAAATCTCAATGGATAAGTTAAGACAGAATTAGAAACACTAAAAACATAATGGCTTCACCACCCAGTTATCCTCCTGATAATAATTCCCGGACGACCGTGAAATTCTTTCATATAAGACTTCCTCACCTCCCGTTCACAGATGATGGCTCTTGGGACAAGTCCGACGATGAAAAGTCCTATCTCTTTGTCCAGTACCTATCCACCATCTTTTTCTTACCTCTTTCTCTTACACCTGAAGCTTCACCTCCGGCATTACACACGTAATTAGATATCTCCCCCTTAAAATGAGTCTATAGAGTTTATTGGAAGTTTTTTTTTGCATATTGTGAGTTGAAACACCTCCTGAAATTTTCGTCATTTATTGCCAGTCACCCTGTACACTACCACCTGTCGAACACGTTATTGCTTGGTACACGGCCAGGAAATACTTGGAATTTGGACTCAGGAATAAAATAGAAACGAACTAAACAGGCGTTACATATTGTTATCACGAAGACAGATGATCCAAACTCCGACAACAAAAGATTGATATACACCACGGTTCACATACCTAGGTGGAATGGTACTCTAGCGATCAGCCAAGCATTCCAACTCCCAACGCATCCAAAGATCTCAATCAAAAGTCTCAAAAATTGTTGACCCTCCATTTTATATTTCCTTTGTTCCAGATGTAGCGAAAACCTATTACAAAAAATCCCTTCAAACTCATTCCGCTCATCCCAATACGTTGGACCTAAGATTTTTAGGTATGAACATGTTAGAAGCGACCAAGAATTGCCGTGAAAAAAAGATCGGCCCGAAATTCTATCTGACGTTTTGGGAAAGAAAGAAAACTGAGAAGCAATGAACAGATAACGAACGAATTACAGCTTTTAAGACGACAATATTATAAAATTTCCCATTTCTTGGTCATGAGTTGTCTGTATTTGCCCTGTAAAAAGTTCTTAGTCTTTTTTTATTGATATATTTCTTTAATTTTTATTACTGCCGAATTTGTACAGACGTTTTTAAACAATTTTCTGTATGGTAGGAATTCCGTCAATTTTTAAATCTTCACTGGTTGTTATTTCAAATTGACCAGATAGGATTGATGTAGGTTACTGACGTCAAATTGTTGTTAAATTACATCAAACAAACAAAAAAAAAAAAAGAAAAAAGAAAAAAAAAAGAACGCATTATGATATCTTATTTATTTAACCTACAAATTCCGTCTGACGTTTTTCAGGATCAAAAATATTGCGTAGCCTCTGTAGTAAAAGAAAAACTGTCTAAATCTTATAAACTATTAAAAATATACATGTAACAAATTCCAGTGATTTTTTTGTTTCTTACATTTTGTACATATAGAAGAGTTTTTTGTTATAAATTAAACTATGTTTTCATAATCAAAGGGTATTTTTTGGGGGGGAAAAATTTACAGTTTTTATTAAATTGAAGATAATTTATTTTTGGATGTGAAGTAATTCTCAATACAACGGTATGAAAGTATTATGGTAACTGGAGTGGTGGTTACACACCCGTAAACGTGACCAATTGGACGGTCCCTGGCGAATTCTTAAAAATCCGGCAAACCAAAATTGTTGTATGAGAATTATTTCAAATCTTCTCGTCGTATCTTCACTTTGCAGGAGTGAGGAGGCTTTAAAAAGAGAGATACATAGTTTAATGTCTTCGTTTTATTTTTTTAATGATATCAAAGGTAATTCACAACCTGGAGCAGAGTTAAATGTACAGCATGTGTATGTACAGTTAAATGTATAATACTTCTCGTTGTTGCATGTATTAACTTTGTAACACGCACGCGCGCGCGCACATACACACGACTGAGATGAGACATAGTCGAACATGTTAGTCTAGTCAAAATTTGATATGTTGTGCAATCGATTAAACCAAGTTCATTTCGTCGTAGGCGTTGGCTGAAAGAGTTCGCCCAGATAACGCAAGGTAATACATTCACATAAATGATAGATTAATTTATTTTGTACAAATATTGGCTCACCATAATTTATGTATATATATCACTCCTCGAAAAATCATTGGAAAAATTTCCGATTTATATGTTGGATTCGCTTCCGAGGTGAAGGGTTTGGCCAAAAACCCAACGAAATAAGCGATGCCGTTGTCGCCGAACTCGAATTCTTCGAACGTAGAGATTTTTCTTCCAATCCAACGAAAAATATCATTAATGTACAAAGGCGACCACGAAATTGAATTAATTTAATTTAACACTTTGTAAATAATATAAATAAATAATATACATTCAACAAACATGCAGTTTTTCTTAACCCCTGCCCCAAGATGGTGAAAAAAAAGGGCAGAACAGTAGCCACAACTTTCGTCAAATCCGATGGTGTTTAAAAAATCAGTGACGTCATAACTCGTCAAACCCCATAGAGATGGAAAAATCAGTGACGTAACAACTCTCGTCAATCCCCTTTGAAAAAAAAATTAGTGACGTCACTCGTCAAATCCCATGCCCATCAGATCCGAGGATTAGTGGCGATGGAGAGGAGAGGGTGTAAAAACTGTTTGCCCGAGTTGTCACCTATACTACTTACAATGTATGTACAATAAATCTTGGTTGTGTTTGTTTTGGATTATGGTATAGGAAGAATGGACATACATTAAGTAGTAGTGCACAAATGAGTATGATGAAAACTTGGTGCTGAAGGAGTTTCAAAAAATCTTCTAGTACGTGATAGGATGATAGTCTGAAGAAGGAACGGTTGAACATGTTGGTGCAACCTAAGCAGGCTGAGATTCCTAATCTTGGGTGAGAAAAAAGCTCAAGCATGAAAAACACGGGAGCCCTTTAACAAGCTTTGGGTTCTGAAAAAGCCTAAGTTTAACAATCTGCTCTAGATAATAATGGAAATTCTACGGTCGATCAATATTGTTCCCGGTGAGCAAGGTATTAAAGAGTCAGATTCTTTTTAGCCACCTTAACAAATGAATAACCTTTGCAAAATGATCATGAAATCACGCTACATACGCAGACGATATTTTTATATATTACTGGTTATTTGCTTGAACTTTTCTTATTTGACTTTACAAAAATGGCGAGAAAAGTGTAGGAAAAAATGTCAAATAATTTTTGTCGTACAGGAGTTGATATGATTTTTAAATATTTCTTATATTGGATGTGATATTTCGTTGAGGATAGCTTCAGGGTGATATAAAAAAATCGTAGTGTCCGCTGATAACATGAATTTTTCAATGATAACGGTAAGAAAGTCCCTAGATTATAAAAAAAACCTGGTATCTATACTAGATTAAAAACGTGACATCTCTTCCTTCTCGGATAGTACAAATGCAAAATAGTTGTATTTCCGGAGGAAACAAACCAGAAAAAAACTTTGCGTTTGTTGGAAGGTCGCACGGTGGTAATTAAGTGGACTGTATTGAACTACGAAAGAGATAGCTTTCTTTGTCTTTCTTTTTTCTGCAAGCAACCCATATTGCATCTCCGCACGTTTTTGCATTTTCGCATTTTTTTAATCAGCAGTGAGAGGTCGGTCAATGTCCAGGTGGTGTTGTGTACATGTACATTTACATACATGAAGTAGGGCAGTTGAAGCAAAATTTGCTTACAAGCTTCTGCTGCATATGTGCAGAAGTGCGCTATTTTTTTTTTCAAGCTCACTTTATATATATATGACCCCCCCCGCTTCACACTTCCGGGTGAAGAAAATTCGTTCCAATTTAATTTTATGTTAATTTATATCCAGTTTAAGAACTTACGGGGAGCCTCTTTTAAAGGGTCATAATCGGCCTGCAGGTTTTGTCGTTTCAGTGGAAATTGAATGAATAAAGTAATGAGCGCTACAATCTTCAGAAGTGGATGGACTGTACCGATCAACGGGCAACCACGAAAGAATTTAAATGAAAAAATAAGACAAAAAGGCGCTGTATGGATTTCAACAAACGTTCTGGTGAGGCTGCTACTACATCGTTCATGACGCTACAGTGACATCGCGGTGTCATTTGTTTCAAATATCAAACTGAATAGGTTCCGCGTATGAAAAAAGACACTGAAATCATTGATGATCAACGAAATTGCATAAAAACTGTGTTCTCGGTTGTCGTGATATAAAGTTGGCATATAGTAGACGGTGGTCGGGAGTTATGCAAAAATCGTAACCGTAAAACAGGGTCCATTTAAACGGCAGTAACGGTTTTTTAACTCCGGCCTTGAATGAGAATTTCCGGTCCGAGGGAGAGTCTGTTGTGACGGTGTCCGGTTGCAAAAACGAAAGGGGGTCGGGAGACGACGTCCGTCCTTGGGCGGATTCACGTCAGTCAAGGCCGACCGGTGCAAATTCTACTGAATGAACCCTACTCACGTTGTTTGTTTATCTGCAGTCTGCCGGAGTAGTTCGCAGTAGTGGGGAGGGTCGGCGAATTGGCGAGCTGCATGCTGAATCGGCGGTGGGGAGAAGGAAGAAACGGACCAACAGAATTTGCCTTGAGGTAGTACCAAGCTGTCGCTAAAAGAGGATACCGCTCCCTGATCGAAGCTAAGCCTCCGCAAATATCACGCGAGATTGTCAGCTATCGCACTTACCCAAACATGCCTTTTTTTTTATCGAGTACTACAACAAACACTTTATCTTCACTAACGGATTTTACATACTTAACTATTAGCGCTATAAACGTACTCATTGTGCAATTCTATCAGGTAAAACAAGTCCGTAGCGACTGTTCCTAGCAAACTCAATGAAAATTTAAGGGATTTGCAAAAAACTCCTCCCAGAAACTTTCATTTTCTTTTCTGAAGTCCTCATTTAAAGTTCGTACTAAGCCCATCTTTTAAGCGGGGTACACACTTACCCGATGCAACGCTACATGACGCAAATCCAATGTCCGATTTTCCGTAAGGTCGTATTACCCCCGTGCCCGATGTTATGCAACCCTACCCTACCCCGTTCTGGATCCCCACTGTCCAGATTTTCGTCGCGTAGCATCGAGTACAGTAGAAGAGAAAAGAAGTGGACACTCATATTATTATTTCAAACTATGTGTTTTATTTATTTAGAAATCGTGAGATGCGGTCTGGTGTGATGTAGGTTTCAGAAAAACATTTTCTTTATCGTGCCAACATTTCGATCTTTATTGAGATCATCTTCAGGGCTCAAAGCGTTTCTCTTCGGTGTAATTGTGCCATTCTTGCATGTCGCGTCGACCACACCAGACCGCATCACACGATTTCTAAATAAATATCGATTAACGGTCACTAATCACCACACATATATTGTTGTGTTATATTAATGCAACATACTCATGGTTTTTCTCATACAATTACACAATTTTCGTCGAGTAGGGTCAGAACAGGACACTCATATTTCTTGTAGGTTATTTCAAATTATGTATATGTAATTTTGTCGTTATATTAATTACAACATTCTTATAGAAAACAAATTAAACGAGATCAAAAATTCATGAGCTTTTATAAAAATTATTTAATTATGATGGGGCTAGGCAGAAAATTTACCCAAACACCGGAATAACTTTACTTAATTTAATTTTATTTTCAGATATAATGAATTTAACTGACGATTTATTACACGGTTTTGCTCATAAAATTTAACTAACAATTTATTACATGGTTGTGCCCAAAATAGTGCATTAAGAACAAAAGAGGCGTTGCGATAGTGATACTGATTTGTGGTACACGCCGTGTGACTGGACGCGGTGTGCGCTTGACGTCGCATAGATGTGCACACCCTACCAAAACGAGAGCTGTAAATATTTATGACATTCTAGGGGTACTCGCGATCTTTGTGTTAACCCTGTTAATTCTGTAAGGTCGTGTTAGATCGAGAAAAATGATGACGTAGCCTTGTAAGAATCGGCTAGTTGCTCGATCTAACAGGCCAGATGTTAGGTCGAAAATGTAGTCACATTGCTATCCGTAGGTAACCGACATGGCAGCTAATTAATTAAATGTTTTTTGTTTGCATGTATTGTTATTCTTAAATACGCATTTATTAAATCAGACCAGTACATTTCTTTTGTTAATTTCTGATCTGTCGTTATACTCCCATTCATAAAAGAGACATCCCCTATCCTATAACGTTGTAGGCTGTTGGATGTTAGGGTACACGTTAGGTCATTTGTTAGTACTTTACAAGTGCATAGATGCAATTTTGAATGAAAGAGTTGATTAATTTTCCTGTTTTTATTAACTTGTGGCATCTTACAATTTAGCACAAAACAAAGCGAACAGTAACAAGCCTTCATGCCCTGGAAAATCTTAAAAGAGGTTACACTGACAAAAAAATCCTCATAAGATCAGACAGCCAAGCAGCTATCAAAGCACTGGCATGTATAAGGATTACATCAAAATTAGTCAGTGAATGCATCCAAAATCTCCAAAACCTGAGGAAACACAACAAGGTAACGGGCAATTTTGGATAATGAATAAGCAGACAGACTGGCCAGAGGAGGATCCGCAAGACCATACATAGGCCCCGAGCCTATCCTTGGGATATCAAAAACAAACATAGAATCCTCCATCGCAGAATGGATCCAAATAAAACAAAGAGAAAAATGGATAAACTCAAGCAGTGCTAGACACAGTAAACTCATGATAAAACAACCCTCACCAAAACTGGCAAAAACACTGCTACAATTGGAGAGGGCAAATCTCAGAGGAGTGGTAGGACTACTAACCAGACACTGGCATCTGAGAAAAAATCTACATAACATGGGCATATACAATGATGATCCCATTTGCAGACTATGTAATGAGGAGGAGGAAACAGCCACTCATATCATCTTCGAATGCGAAGCAACGGCTCAATGGAGGTTCAATCTGACGCATAAAAGCGACTCAGAGAACCACATTGAAGCAATAACAGTCAATGACTTCATACTTCTGAGAAAAAGGATCGAGTCTATTGACTAAACCAAGGAACTAGGAAGGTACAATAAGTCAGAAGGCTGCAGTGCCTGGGGTACACAAACCCCACTTCCTAGTACCCTTGCCACCATTCCATTCCAACAAGCCTTCAAGGACTGTTATAGCTTTATTTTTGGTTCTACCAATCTCCACGCGCAGCATTGCGGAAAAATTAATGTTTAACATGATAAGAAAAGAAGGACGATCTTACTGGACATATGCCTATTAGAGTTAACAGGAGTTAACATCTTACTAACATTGTGAATACTCCTACTATCTTCCACCTATTAGTTCAACCTCAAATCTTCACTACACACAACCGACGATGGACCTCAAGGAAGAATACTGGCTCCACTCCTCTATACTCTCTACACTGCTAAGTATTGATTGTATTCGCCTAAGATTATCATCTCTCCTAAAATCCAACAACACCTCCCCCAGCACGGTTCCATGTCTCTAATGAACAAATCCCTTAGATTTGGATCGAATGTAAACTGGAACTCTTACACACGACTGTACAGTGAGATACAAAATCGTCTAGAAATATAAACTGACGAGAAGAAAAAACTTCATACTGCATCTTTGAACTTATGACAGCAAAGAACTCCTACCTATAACCTTTTCCTTACAGTACAAACCACTCCGTACAATATTCTTGCCCCTCCATGTTAGGAGCCATTCACACCAACCCTTGAAATCACAATTGGATAGAAGTGCCAAACATTTTTTGAAATTTCACTTTGAATTAAACCTAGGAATATTCTCCGGGGTAATTTGTGATAAGACCATGCATTGAAGATAATAAATTACATGAACACATCATAATTAATTCACACTACCGAAGTACTGGATATACCACGAGGTAATTACGGATAACCACTTCCATTCACGTTAATAAATACATTAATGCACTGCACTGTATTCACCCTACCCAATAGTACTCGATATTTTTCGAGGCCCTCACGTTAAAAAATTACATGTAAACGCCACAATTCATTCTCACTACCAGAGTACTGGACATATCCCGGGGTAATTGGGGATGAGCTCCTCTATTCACGCTAATAAATTAAATTCACACTAATTAAGAGTACTTGATATTCCTAGGGTATTGACGATAAGTCCCCTCATTCTCACTAATAAATTACATCCACACATTCATTCCTACTAGACCAGAGTATTTGAGCATAATTGTGACCCTCTGTTGAAGCCGAAGAAGATTAAAGTCTTACTTCAAATTGCTATAGCCAGGATGTGACACCTTTATTTCCTCTTGTTCTTGTTAACCCTTGTTTGACTATTTTTTAATGTAAAAAAGCTTGAACCTAATTGCTGTTTTCTCTCTGTTAATTAATAATAACGTTCTTAGGGGGGCGGAGGTGGCCGCGACGGTTGGCGTTGACACGGCGCTCATCACTGTAAGGTAAAGGTCCCGGGTTCGAATCCAGCGGCCCTGCATTCGAACCCGACATACTTACAAATGGGCTTTTTTTCAACCGGCCCCCTCAGAGCTTATACGACCTCTGCTGTTGCGAACCCTCATTTAAAAAAATTACTAACTAAATTTTTAGTTAATTAAATTTGAGATAATTAAATCCCGTTAATAATCCGAACCGAACCGAATCCTCACCGCCTCCATTTACGCTGGTAAATTATAAGGATTGTTATAAATTGTACATACAAAGACACTTACGTTTGAGCATAGCGCGCAGTGAACGTCATTTCGGAAAAATGTTGGAATTTTACTACTAAATTGAAGGGTGCTTATACAGAGCGTGTAGGAATGTCACCCTTCTGATTTTTAAAGTAAACAAAGTATTTTATTGCATTTAATACTTTGTAGATATTTGTCTTGTGTTTCTTTGTGCATATTAACAGTGAATGTATTTATTAGTGGGAATGTGTATTGTGAAAGAGAAGATGGTGGAACATTAAGCACCCCACAGGTTATCTACTTTCTGAAATCTTACAATTACCAAAGTTCCAAAAGATTTGACGTTGTCTCTTTGATGTTTATTGTTAGTTATCGTGTTTTCTTCGTTTTTATCCTTGGGATGGTAGTTGAAAATTCTCCGGGCATTCGCTTTTCATATCGGGCCTTTCTTTGAAATCCTGGTTTGAATTCTGTCTCGCATCACAACTGACGTATTTTATAGCATATGCGGGTTTCATGTGCCATTAACCAACCTCACATAGGGCAATAACCCTGCTCGAAGCCCTTATCATAAAAAAAAGAAGTTAGATAAATAAGTGTATATATAGATAGACAGACAGAAAGTGAGTGATTGAGAAAAAATGAATGAGTGAAGGTGAGAGAGAGAGAGAGAAAGAAAGATTTTGAAATTAAATGTGCAGAATAGTTTGTTAAAAGTCTTTTGCAATGAACTGTACATTTTTTATATTGTTGTACGTTTTACGCCTTTAAAGAATATATATTGAAAAATTAAATACTTCTCCCACTAAAAAATAACAATAAGTTACATTAGTTAACAGTTTGTGACTCCTGGCTGTCGAACGTACTTAGAAAATATGATAAATAAAGTTATCAAAGTGTTACATCATCCGGCTTATGTCCGCGAAGTATGGTGATATGTCAGGGTTATAAGCGGGGCCTAATTGTTTATTTTGTCATTTCAAGCCCAGATTCAATTATGCTACATTTACATTCTCTCAACCGTTTACTTTACCTCTCATTCGCCCCACGCTTTCTCTTACTAACTCAATCTCGCTCATTCAATCTTTCTTTCACCCTCAGTCACACAGTTCTTTTTCTTTCTTTCTGTCTCATTTACTCACTCACACCTCAAAAGACTCTTTTGGAATATTACTAATCAGATGTTAATTCAGTTTGACAGTAGAAAAGATCCTTCGTAGATGAACATTTTCTGAGGGAGGACTGCACCTGAAAGACACGTTGTCCATCTGGTGGAACGTGGGTGGATTCCCTTAGGTGAAAAATAAATCAAATAGTTATCTAGTAGTTGAATTTGAACAGAGACTTTGAATAAAGCGATTTTTTAATATTTGTTCTTTCAAATCATAACAAGATATACCAGAAAGCATGCTTCGCTGCGGTATGGTGCGTGGTTTATTTGGGCGGGCGTTCGTTTTGCGAATCCTGGCTGTGTTGTGTTCCTCTTTCAGGCAGACAGCGGGGAACCGACGACGTTTACCTTAGACGGCAAAAAAACGGAGGAAAAGGCCCAGGACCATCGAACGGTACCTACCATCCTTCTTCCGCAAAATGCTAAGGGCAAAGGGGTCGACACCTGTCGAGACGACGTGGAATTTCACACGAACAAAAAAAAAAAAGAAAAAAAAAGAGGCTCGGATCGAGTTTTTCTGCACTTTCTTATCTTTTCTGTTAAATACGACTGACTTAAGTTTTTCAGTTTTAAAACTGTGAGATTTCCATATGAAGTCTCTAGTTTCGCTTTATTTTTGGCCCGCTTACGCTGTTACGACTAAAAAACATGCCACTGAAGATGGCGAAATGTAGAAACGCGTATGTCTACATACTTCAAACAATGTTTCTGGTATTTTTGATTTAACCCCGAGGTTTTATCCACAAATATTTGTTGCGTTTCACGTTTTCAACAGTTGATTTCGAATTGAGCCGACTTCTTAAAGTGGCCTTCGCCCATTTATAAAACGAATAATCCAGGCTAGGATCAACGTGCATTCCCTCCACTCCTTCCAAACTAAATGTTCAAACCGCGTTTCCAAGCACGTCGTATTTCGCTCGGAAGGAAAATACACTATATCCAGACATGTAAAAGACGGTCCTCGATCCTGGAACATGTGTTACATCTGTGGAGAACGTTGAACCGACGAAGGGCTTCGGTTTGGATCCCACACACTCCCTTCAATATGCAATAGGTTTTTCATCCCTCCTACGCTTTTTATAAGGACCTTAACCAGGCCGGCGTTCATCAACCCGCCTTATATCTCATAGGAACCGGCTCGAAAAACGCCAACGACGGCCACAACCCCAAACATAAACCGGAAATGCTGGTGTCTCAGTCAAAGAAAACTATTTTTATATCGATACATCTTCACAATTCGCCCTATGTTAAACCGATTTTTGGGAACAAAAAGCTTTCCGTATCTAAAAAGTGGATTTTAAATTAAAAATGAATCACTCTCCTGTTTTACGATTGTTGGGGACGCAATGTGAAATTTTATTACGGCCAGTGCGTCAATTATAGGATGTGGGAGGGCGATGTCACCCCAACTTCTCGTATGAACAGATCCTGTCATAAAATATAACGAAAATATTAATTAATTACTCTCCCTTCTGAAAATGTACGGTTGAAGTATATTGCGAAGAAGATCATTTTCTATGAAAATGTGTGTAACTTTTCTAATTCACTAGAAAGAATACTCGCACAACTCTTTATCCTTCCGAAAATTTACAAAATCCTTGAATAGAAATAACGGGTGAACAAATTGCTGTTCACGGAATAAAGAAAAAAATGATTGGTGAGGGTTGCAATACAATAAATAACTCATTCTCTCATTCACTCAATTTCTTTTTCTCTCTTTTTCAATTACTCATTTACCCTCACTCACTTTCTCTCTATCTCAAACTCACTCGGGCACTCCCAATCTGTCTTTCTCTGTCTCTTACCTTCACTCACTCATTCTCCCCAAATCACTCACTTGCTCTCTCTTTCTCTTTTTCACTTAATCATTTACCATCTCCCTATTTCATATTCATTCATCTTCTCACGTACTCACTTTCTTCTTTATTAATCTTTATCTCACTTAATTACACATTTGCTTACCCTCCCCCTATTCACTCACACACTAATTCATTCACTCACTCTCTGCCTTTCAGTGTGTCTTTCGTCTTGAATTTTGTCAAATTCAAGTTACTGGAACGTTCGGAATACAACAAAGTTAGGATTAGTGGGCGTGCGCTGTAATAATCTTTACATACTGTTTCGTGCTTTTTTCGTTAGATCAAGACTAATTGTAAGACAAAAACTGAAAAAGGTTTCTCAACGTAATATTTACGAACGCAGTTATTCAAGGCTGCACATTGCACACACCATTATACAAGGCTACTCAATATTATTCAAAATTAATTAAACATCATATTATTAGTCAATATGACCAAAATATTTCATTGCACAACTAGGAAAAGTTTTAATTTTCTTAGAGTATTGTGGAGATTTTGGTTCTGTTATTTATTTATTTTTATTTTTTTATAAAACCTCTCTTGAAATTGAAATTTTGGCACATTCTTATTGATGCGACCTGAATTTTGTACTTTCTTTATAGAGACGTTTGGCGTTTGAGATTTGGTTAAATCTTTGGGTCAGTTATAGTGAAATTACTACAAAAGACATAAAAAAGAGCAAATGACGCTTAATCACCTTCATTTAACTAACATCAAAAGGTAGAAAAACTACAAATAAAGGGAAAAGCACAGGAACAAAGATTTTTAACAGCATGTGGCCATCTTATATCCCAGAATATGAAAACCTTAAATAAGCCTCAATTTGTTTATATTTTAATTTCCAAACGTCTGAGACGGGTCGTAATCGATTAATTTTGTTAAAGGGCGGTTGTCGGTCGGGTATGGAGTACCGGATCTCTAGGAAAGAGCGTCCCCTTTGGCCAAATGGAAATCACATGCAGGTTTGTCGGATCGTGTCGGCCCTCTAAGAGGTGGACGGGGGAAATTCATAGCGGTTCTTTTTAAACTGTCGCTTTAATAAATTGTCTACGCGTCTCGGCCGGAGGAAGAATTTCGGGCCACGGCTCTGTGCAGGGAGATGATTTTGTCCAAGGTCGTCGGAGGGGGGTTGGGGGAGAAGAGGAGAGATTGTGGGCCCGAGAGGAGGAAGGTGGGTGAGAAGCGGGTTGGTGTTTAGATAGCTTTGTAGCTAGTGAAATAGTTGGTGGATGGATATCAGTTGTGTATGCTAGGAGGCGGCCCGGGCCACGTTGCCACGTTGCCTACGCCCTAATAACTTAATGGGCACCCCCTCCTCGTTTCCAGCCCTCCGCATGCAGCCCTTTCCTCCCAATCTAAAAATATTGGTTAGTTTCTGTGCTAAAGATTCACTGAGATACCCGTCGACCTCGCCCTTCGATTCCTCCGGCGTGATTTAACTCGGCTATCCGGGTCAAAACGAGTCAAAAATGTGGCTCAACTATTTCAAAGATCCTGCCGAGGGGCGGGTGCGGGAAGGCAAATTTGTAAAAATTCCACATTCTCTGGAAAAACGTTTAATCAATCTCTTAAGAATAACACCTGAACAATAAATAAAAAATCTAAAAATAGAATAGGCCTGATAGTCATTTTGCATTTGCAAAAAAGAAAGGGCCTTGGGAAGGAACATTCACGGTCTCACCACCATTGTAAGGCAAACTTCCATGCACTGCCTTTAATTGTTATTTTTGTTAATGAATACCTCCTTTTTTTCTTTTTACTTTCAACATATTTAAGGAGTTGGAATTCTATTTGCAATCGTTCCGTTATTTGGTTTGTTGTTGGGTTGGCGGAGTTGGACCCCCTTTTTGAAATGTGAAAAAACGTCCGTCGTAATCTTTAAAGATATTGACTTTGGGTCTGTTATCAATGTAGATTATTCTGAGAACAAACGTCAAGAGGCACACGTCCCACCGAATTGTTCCTATCATTTCCGGTTTTCGCGTTTTCAAATTTGACGCAGGTTCCGAAACGCCTCCGGTGGCCGGACAGACGCGGACCTTCTCCAGCTGCCAATAACGGTTGGATTATTCACGAAGTTACGGTCGGCCTGCCGTTGAGATACTGGCTGCCGTCGACTCCCACAACTCTTACAATAATTTTAATTTCATCCTTGATCCGTCGAATGTGATCTCAGCGAGAACAGGCGGACCCCAGATCATCATCTTTACAAGTCCGACTGTTAAAGCAAGACGAAATACGGCTTCCGGCCATACTATATAAACATAAACCATAATACAAAAAATACTATTAACTAAAAATAATTGATGCATATTGGGAAGTATAACTCAGTGACCCTCTCTTTCTCACTCCCATACTCTTACCTCTGTCTCACACACTCACTTCCTTTCTCTCTCAATCACTCACTAGTTCACACTCTCCTTCTTTCAATCACTTACTTGCTCGCTTTCTCTCTGTCTGTCTCTGTCTCTCTCTCTCTCTCTCTCTCTCTCTCTCTCTCTCTCTCTCTCTCT
>CM077100.1:33732793-33768494 GCA_039619505.1 Cimex hemipterus | reverse complement strand
TCTCTCTCTCTCTCTCTCTCTCTCTCTCTCTCTCTCTCTCTCTCTCTCTTCAGCTATAATTTTTAATATTCTAAACTAAAACCAAAGTAAAAAAATATCAAGCAGCATAGAACGTTCAAGCTTGGTAAAATGGTACATATGCCAATATGAGTAGATTTTTAATTTATTTAGAAGAGACTGAATTTATTTAGAAACGAAATTGAAAATTAATGTGTGTAAATGATTGACGACGAATGAACATATTTTACTTGATCATTTTTTCGTATTGTTTTCATTAGATTTTCTTTGGACTCCCTTCTTTATTTTCAGGCCCTTTCATCTGTTTTAGAACTGGTCGAATAGAAAACTGTTATTGGCCGGGTTAGAGAGAAATTAGGGAAATCGTTTCATGTTCAGTGTCCTCTTTTGAGTGATTCCGTTATGTGATGACGCAACTGTAGCATAATGAAACTCCCTTTGCCTTCTCTCAGACCGGGGGAATTTTTTTCCAGGACCTTTGTTGAATCCATTTTTTAAATTACTTCACATTTTGACACGAATTTTTTTTTGCGGTCGTGTGCTCCTTGTGCAGCGTAGTTTCCCCCTTCCGGATTATTTATACTAAACTAATAACAAAAGAACTTTTTTTTCAATTGAACTTCAAACCTTTTCGGAAATTTTGGTATAAACAAATTAACAATCTAATTATTGAAGTATCTTAACATAACTGAAAGGTTCAGGTTTGGTGTTTGGAGGAATGCTCATATGCGCGCTCTTGGGGCACGGCAACAGGCACAAATCGCTGATCTAATATCTCAGAGACATAAATATTTTTAACAGCATGTCAATCGTTATACTTTTATGTATGTGATACGTGTTAATTGTTGGAACGAATGCGGGTGATTTAGAATGGCTGGGTTTATCCCCAGATATCCTAGGTATATCTAATACTCTGGAAAATTTGAATGTAACTTGTTACCGTGAATGGAAGGCCTTATTCTCAATTATCCCCGAGGAATATCCAGTATTCTGGGATAGTGTGAATAAATTGTGGCGTGGGAATGTATTTATTAGCGTGAATGGATGAACTTATTCACTATAACTCCGAGGTTTTCTGTACTCTAGGGTTGTAATTGGGTAATCAATTGTGGTGTGAGGCTGCATTTATTAGCGTGGATATCTTAAAAGAATATGGGAGTAGATATTCAAATCATTTCCGAAACGTACTGTTGAAAAACGCGGAAATAGTAATGAATGATAATAAAAAAGTGCTTGACGGTATTCCGCCTTAAGAATCAATGGACCAATTCAATCCTTGGGATAGGACAAGAGTGACCGGTTGAGGGGTTGCTGTAGGGAATGTCTTTTCAGAATCAGTGCTTCATTAATAAGGTGAAATCCAACAGGTAGAACAGGTGAAATGCAGAAACGAGGAAAAAATGTAATGAGAGAAATAATGATGCTATATAATAAGCTCAGATGCTATGTCTGCCAATCCTTTCTTTTGGATGTGAGAGCTTCATGCTCGATCCCAGTATGGAGAAAAGAATTGCGGCATTTTAAATGTAAATAAAAAGATTCTGGCAAGAGTAAGCCAAACATTGGAACTCCTGGCAACTTGGAAAGAAATAAGACTTACGCTCTTAGCATACATTATATCAAGCCCTGGATCAACGACAAAACTCATTTGTGAAAGAGTTAAGGAGACAGTCCCGGTGCTCGCTCCGACCTGTTTCAGACGTCCCTTTCAAAAGCCGTGATAACTTGCCAGGGGAAGACAGGATGAAACACGGCTAAAAAAACGTTGAAGACTCATTTTGGAAACTAGGGATAGGTTTGCCCAACTGGATTTTAATTATTATCAGCAAGAAAGAAAGATTTTTCTCTTTTTCCTGTATCCTGAAAAGGTTAAAAATCTGGAGTTAAAGGCAATGTCTACTATTTATAGCTACTCATTTTTAACCAGTTCCCAAAACTTTGATAAGGCCTTTTCAATTTCTCCAGTAGTAAGTATCTTGATTCAATAGACCTCGCATATTCCTCTCTTTCTTCTTCTTCACACAATATCTGCCCAAAGCTTGTTTCTGCAGTTCTGAAGACATAAGCCTCCAGAGTCTACGTTTTTAGCAATTCGGTATGGTGCAAAAGGATCATTAAGCTTAAGGCTTTGTACCAGATCCCGAACCTTTCTTAAGGACCGCCTTCAGACCTTGGCTTCTCCTTTCCCAAGAATAAGAATCTCAGGTTAATGGACCTCGCATGTTCCGCTGTTCCTTCTTCTTCCTTGCTTGTTTCTGCTGCTCCGAGTCCATAAGCTTCCGGAATTAGCAGTTCACTATCATAGTCCTGGTTTTACTATTTCTGGCGTTTAGTTTTTGCAATGATCTTTTAATGAACGTTTTCGCCCACCTGGAATAAATCCCCATTGAATCGAGGCCTAATCATCCTACCTTTTTGTCAATTTGGTATAAGGCAAAAGGGTTCAGGGCCTATAGCTGTCATGATAGGTCTTTCCTGCCCAATTTATAGGGCCTCATCGACGCCCCTCTGACATGGTATCCAGAAAATGGTAATTTATCATTTTCTTTAAATTCTGACAGGGCTCCTGAAAAATGCCAAATAATTATTTATTTAAAGAACGAAGGATCGTTGACACGGCTCTCAGAAATAGGGTCCCAAGTTCGAATTCAGCGGCCAATTATCATTGATTTCTTATGTTGTCACGTTAATTCTTGTCAAATATGCAGAATAAAAGTAGAGATCGTTCTCTCTTTTGCAATCATGTGCGTGTAGCCGACTAGTAAGAATAAGAATCAGGACGCTAAATAATGTAAAATAAAAATAATGTAAAAAGGAACAGATCGTTGGTTTAAAAATGATAATCGTGTGGTCGTGGAAGCCTCCAGCGTCGCATGATCCGTTCAATCCGGGGTGTAGTTAGAAAAGCTACAGCTTGTTCTTCGGACGTGATTTTCGACACGGATTATGAAGAGGCACAAGTTTGTACGTTCCTTTCGTCTCTTGCCACTCGAAGGAAAATCGGGGAGCCGTGAAAGTCCTTTGGAACAATTTGGTACGCTACATCTCACCGTCCCCGACCTCGCTTATTTCCCTTGGGTTGTCTTCTCTTCTCACATCTCCCCCTCCAGGGTCTTCACGCCTGGCTCAATGCCGTACTAAAACCGAAAATGAACTTCCCTCGATTGAATGATACGGCACACGGGAAGATCATGCACGTCTGACCGACCAAAAGAGCGAAGGCTGACAAACCAAAATGATCTGAAATAATCAACCTACACTCTGAAAAATTATTTCAAACATTTCCACCGCTGAAGACAGCGAGACGAAAGTAGGGATTTTATTTCTAGTCTTCAGCGGACCGCGACATGGCTAGATGACAAAACCCAAGATAGGAAAATATATAAGAATAAAAATTAAATTAATAAATACAAATGTACCACAGAATATGGCGAGAAGCTGAAATGTGCCTTGGAGACCAATGTAGCAATGATGGGCTTTCAGTTATTTGTGCTTTTTGTAACCTGGACGACACCTAGATGATTAAACACTCCACAGGAAAACACAATAGATTAAAAATTAAATTAATGATCAAATAAATGTTCCATTGATGATGGCGATGTACGAAAAAACTACTTGTTAAAACATTTATAGAAAAGCCGGCATTCTATGCAATACTACTTCACAGGACGACCGAACGACGGCCGACGGTGAAAAACTTAGTTTGGTCTACCATGGAAGATGGCGAGAAGCCCAAACGCGCCTTATAGAATAAAATGTTCGGAAATGGCAAAATATGTGCTAAAAAAGTTTGGTTCAACCTGCAGGACAGATCAAGAAATATGAAATATATTAACGTAAAAGTTAATTGAATCTTGAAATCCACCACTAAATGGAAGCCTAAACGCATCTGATAGATCAAACTGCACGATAGAAAATTGTTAGAAAACTCTGCAGACTCTGCAAGAATATTTCACAAGGGAGGCTAGACGTCGACTGTAATAAAAGTTTGGCAATGAAAGTGCACCACTGAAGATAGCGAGATGCAGTATGCAAGAACGACGAAAACCTATCTGGTAAATTGGCAGTTTCATGCAAACCGAGGGGACGACTAGATGACTGAATATTGGATCAAAAAATATATTATGACCCAATAATTAATTCCATCTCTGAAGATGGCGAAAAGCAGAATGTCGGTGATCATCTCGGTCTGCATGTCTACTCTTTTTGTTTGTAGGATACGAATAGCGGCGTTTATCAGGCTGATTTTTGTACGTGCAGATTAAAAGGATAAAAAAATGACACTGAAGATGGCGAAACGAGCCAACCAGCCAACTTGTCCAGACCAGGAAGGTAGAGCGACAACATTACAAAATAAAACACGTGTCAGCTTTAGCAAAATTGTTTAAAAGTCAATAAAAGAAACACAACGGCGTAATAATCACGGACGGATGTCGACACAGCACGGTTGAGAAAGCGAATGAGACTAGTTATGCAAATAATTTGACTTTCATAACGATCATTTCTAGGAATTTCACAAATAGCGACTAGCGTATACGCCGAGCCGAAATCCAGTTTGGCTTTCTACCTTTTCAGATCCTACGTGGATCTGAATAAAAATGGCATAATTTTAAACTCTTAGAAAAAACAAGTTATATCACTAGATTATATTGTTTAAATTTGATTGGAAAAATCTAAGATTTACAGTTCGCCCAAGTTGTCTGATTTTTATCTGTTCAAATTTAGAAAAGACTAGGTTAATTAATATAAAAAATTAGCGTTTCCTCGTTCACCAATAATTTTTTAAGCCATATACCATTTAACAAGTGGATGACAGGAAGTGGAATTTAACTGAATACTATTTATTTACAAAAAACTAAATTGGATATTTTTTTGTAAAAATTGCCGTACACGTGTCCGTCTACTCCGGTTAACAGATAAGATAAAGCGAATAATTTTATCAGTTTCTCATTTTTTTAGTTTATTAATTCAGGAACAAAACTATACCATAGTAGAAAATAAAAATAGTTTTCTTTTTAATTTTGTGAAATTTGAATCGAAACTGGGAAAAAGTCAAGTAAAATGTAAAACAACTTAAGTAATTAGAAATATTTTTATTTACATATCTATTTATTTTATTTAAACCCTTCCATCTGATTACCATATCCAAAACCCAATCTGGGAGTGATTATTGTATATTTATGCACACATTCATTTTGCCGGAGATGGTGATCCGCAAGGTAGCATCCTTGGGACCATTCTCTATAAACTGCATACTTTTCTACTCAGACGATCTTTTCAACAAAGCCAGACCCAGTAGAAGCCTTCAGAAACTAGACAGATTCAAAACTGGATGCATCCTCAGCCCTTGTTTGAACTCAGAACGTCATAATAATGTTTGACTCGGCCGAGTATTACACCTCCAAAGAATACATTTCAAAATCAATCGAGAAATTCCTCCAAGGAGGAGTGCTGTGTACTGTAGTACTGCAGTAGGCCTTGGTTATCATTCTTTTTGCAGGTGAGCTTGTGCTGCTGAGCCCTATAATACATATTGCGAAGTGAGACTCAAGTATGTGATCTGATGTTTACGAGAGTTTGAAGCAATGTGTGCTCATGTTAGCTCTTCATCCTAGGTAACCGGTAGGAATACGTAGTAGTAGAGTAGGGATATGAACCTTTCCAAAGGTTCTTCCTCACTTAATAGCTGGTCTAGGTCAGTTCAGAACATTGTTGGTTTACATTTAAATTTGCAATTACCCACCCTGGGAGTCGTAGCCCATTATGTGTGGATCCACGGGTGGTACAGTGTAGGTTGAGGCTCGAAACCCTGCTCACCTCGAGTTCTCATCCACGGCCCTTTTTGTCAATCCGTGTTCCTTCATTCTATCCTGTGACCCCTCCCAACCCTGGTTGCAAGGGGGTATCTGGACACAAAATAGTGGTGCAGCCCAGAGGGCGTATCAACCTCTCTGAAGCACAAGCAGTACTCGTGTCAGCCTAGGGGTCGACATGGGCGGCGGGCGCCTTAGCAGAGTCACACGGGGGCCAGTGCACTAAATCCTGTCTGCATAGACGAGGAATGGTGTATGGCCGAACCACGGAGTATCACAGTTTCAAAATCAGCAGTCACACTGGGAATGGTTTCGTGGTGTTTCGTGGTGACGCCCCTGGCGGGAACTTAGACAGAGGCTGTCTTCTATCTGTGACCTTCGTGAAGCTTGCGTATGGCCAGCGTTATTACCCCCGGACTCACAGGAGACGTTGCGACCGGACCACAGCGTCTAGCCGTTGAGGACACGATGATAGTTGGCCTCACATCGTTTGACCCTTTGAGACGACCTGCATCAACAGCCCGCCAACAGCAACCCATCAAAATATGGTGCAGAGAGCGCAACGCCTAGAGGAGAACACCGATTGGAATGCTTTTATGCTTACTCATGAGTCGCGTTTCTGCTATAGCAGGCGCCGTAGAGTCTACCGAGAACGAGGATGTACAATGCCCAGTTTGTGCTCCGTTCAGTGCAGTTCGGAGGAGGCGGTGTAACGGTCCGGAATTTACACTGGAGGACGAACTGGAGTCCATTTTGTTGAAGGCAACCTCACAGCAGTCCGTGATGTCCAAGAAATTATCGAAGAATACATCCCTCAAAGTGTGGCTTTCACTCGCAGCAATTTACGATGCGTTGCAAAGCGATCACCATCCGCAGAAAGTTGAATCTTGAACTTGCAACAACTGAGTGTAGCGTAGCAATATCTGTGTAGTGAAATTCGTTATGAAATTAGTAACAACCTTATTAACAATATGCATAGAAATTTTAGCTAATAGAGGATTTTATACACGGGATTAATTGTTTTAAAAAACGATTGTGTCCAACAAACAAAATCATGGGATTAAAACCTTTTATTTTGTACTTGAAATTTCAAATGCATACGGACACAGAGCTTTTATTTTGTTATTTTTCAAAATCCGTTAAATAACTTTTTCTTCAGAAAAAGCATAATGATTTCTAATGAATTTTAATGTAATTTATAATAAATATAAAATTAAAATGCAAGAGAAAGAAAATAATACAAAATTGGCAAAATCCCTATTCATTTTTGAACAGTTTAAATTTAAATGTGGAGTCTAAAGTAATGCCTATCAAACCTTCACTTGAGAGAGACTGGTTGGATTTGTCGTAACTGATAACGGAGTGACTACCCATTCATGTTGTTGCAGCGTTGTATCTCGAGCAGCAATTGGGATGTAGTGCACAAAGGACATCGCCAAATTTTGAAAGTGTTCCTATATTTCATCTAAAAGGTGGCGTTCGCAAGTTCCAGTTTGTTTACTTTCACAATTTCTTATATAACTAACTTATAAATATTTTTATCACCTTATTCTAATTACTCAATTAATTATAAACAATTTTCTCGAAATGAAAAATTTGTGCCACAGGCTAGATTCGAACCCATCAGTCATCATCAACCAGCGATTCTTTTACATAAATTGATAAACCAAGTATCCGTATTTTGACAGTATTGTTTGATAAGGGCACACTGCTTTATGAGGGTTTCAGGGATGGTACCTGGTACAGCATTACCTGCGCCACTCGATAACATATCCAGGAAGAGTCTTTTAGTGGGTTTCATTTACAGTTTTTGCATGAGCTTTAGTGAAGATTCGAGAAACAGCTCGTTCAGTGCTCTTCCTCATGAAAAAATCAGTCCGTTTCTCCCGAATTCTGGGTCTGTACCCTCAAAATGAAGACGCAATTCAAATGGAACTTTTGAACTATTTCGAACTACTTTCCCACACACTGAGCTTTCTCTATAAATCCCAAATCTAAGTAGTTCTCTTGGTACTAACGCTTGTTAGATATTCCACGTCGACTGGCTATTTGGCCTGAACTTATTAGCGTGAGGTGCCGAATTTGAGGCATGCTGGGGCCATTATCAGTAAAGTATTGTTAGGAAACGGCTTGTCTCACTTGCCTTACCTATTTTACTTGCGTGTGCAAAAGTTACATAGAATGAATAAATAAATATTAAAAAATTTCGTTTTCAGGACTCATTGTTATTAGTTTTAAATGTATTTATTCTTTCAACTTTATTTTTGTAATAATTAATATTCTTCGAAGTTCTTGACCACCGGTTACGAGAGCCTGACTTAGGATATGAAACCTTGCCGCAGACCCCGTTATTCACGAATTTTTTTTTAAAGAAGTGAAGCCGAAAACGTCTTCCAAGATTTTATTGGATGCATGTAGGTATTAGAAAAATATTTTCTTTATCGTGCGAACGTTTCGATCTTTATTGAGATCATCTTCAGGGCCTTGTATCATCTGCGTTTCAACAAAAAGTTCTCTGATTAATAGCCGATGCCAGTTTCTTCTCATTGTTGGCGATGTTCTTCAGAATACTCATTAACAAACGGTCACTAAACACCACATATTTCAACGCGAGAAGAACGAAGATGATGGGATTCTATAACAGATTTCAACTACGTATAGACACCAAGAAAAGAGTATTCTAAAAGACATCGCCAACAATGAGAAGAAAATCGCATTGGCTATCAATCAGAGAACTTTTTTTTAAAATGCAGACAACACAATGCCCCGAAGATGATCTCAATAATGTTCGAAACGTTGGCACCATAAATACTTTTCTAAAACCTACATCATACCAGACGCATCTCAAGATCTCCGAATAATCATTAAAAACAGTTTAATTCACTAATTTTCGTGGTCCGCTTGACCAATTAATATCTTTCAATTAATTAAGTTATTTAGTTGATATAAAAAAATCAGTGTCACGAGCGGGATTCGAACCCAGGAACTTCGGCTAGATACGCTGCTACTCTACCACTTGAGCTGTCATAACTTCGATCCACTCGGAACTAACTTCCCATTTCAACCCCACCTTTTGAACTTTAAAAAATGACAAAAAGGAGGGGAAATACAAAAGGTGTGGTTGAGACGAGAGGTTGACAAGCAAGTTAAGTGTCCGAGTGGTTCGAAGTCAGGATAGCTCAAGTGGTAGCAGCATATCTAGCCGAAGGTCGTGGGTTCGAATCCAGCTCGTGACACTGACTTTTTTAAAAATCTAAACTAAATGCCTTAATTAATTGAAAGATTAAAAACAGTTTTGACCGTCTTTTCCAAACCTGCATTAATTTTGTACCAGCCCCAATATGTAAGGGTGGATTTGGTTTACATCGCTATAGCGGGGCAGGTATATTTCGCCCATATTTGATTAAAACTCGCTTTGGTGGTAGACTTTGTAGCTTGTTCTGTGTTTTTGGCCACCATATGTCACCAGGGGGTTTTACAGTTGCCAGTAGCCAATATTCCATCCTGGAGTATGTTCCTTTGGAGAAATCATTTACAGAGGGTGCTTTTAGATTTAGCTTCCCTCTAATTTTAAAAGGTATGAGATATTTTTTCTTAGGGTTTATGTTTAAACGCTTTTCATCACACGATCGTCCCTCAATATTTAAAGCGTTTTGGATCTGATTTGACAGAATCTCTACGAATTTTTCCTTTTATGATGTTTTTAACGAGGGTTCTGAACAGCAGATAGCAGTCATGTAAACCGTAGGGGTGCCGGTGCTTTTGAAAAAAGCCCTGTTGTGAGTATATCGGATTCGAATGCAGGGGCGCTTAAATCCGGGATCTTTACCTTAAATTGATGAGCTCCATGTCAACGCGTTGGGGCCTCTGACGTCCTTTTTATGACTGTTACCAGGGCAATTGCGTAACCTATGGTCTAGTATACTAAGCTTCCATCTGGTTAGTAATTATTTTGTCCTTTTAATTCATTACGTCATGTCATATTTATCGTGGTTTATTATTATTGTTACTATTATGTAACTTTTTCTAATCTTTTGTTTAGTATTGAAAAAGAACCTGTAAGATGTTCATCAAATTGTGCTATATTTGCATTTTGGATGAAAGGTGATTTTATTAATTTAATTGTACCGTCAATACTATCTATTTAGAATGTTTTTGTTTTTTTAATTTGGATCGATTTTGCCATTGTTTTTCCTCCTAAGCGAAACGATCTTGAAATCCATTTTCGTCACGTTATGTGGCAAGGGTTTTGTAATGTGAAAAAGTTGAGGTGCGCTCGAAATGACTGGGCTAGTGTGAAGTTAGGCAAGGTTGCCGGAGGCTCAACCCTTTCTTTGCCAGACCTTAGAGTAGTTTTTACTCTCCTCCCCCCTCTTCCTAGTCTTGTTTTTTCCTTTTCTCTTTTTTGTCGAATGTTTTTCTTGGGATCTTCGAGACTGCATGAGCCAAGCCGAGTTCCTTTACCTAGACACGACCACAACTCCCAATATTACAAGGCATGGCAAATAACCATGCGTTCCACCCTCCATTCACTACCCAACCCTTCTCTTTAGAAGGATCAAAGCATTAAAGATTTCTGATTTTACTCAGGGAGAAAATATTTTTCTTTATAAATGATTCTGACAGTTTTTAAGCAATTTAAATTATCAATTAAACAAAACTATCCAAAACAATGGCCATAAACAAAAAAACAGCCAACAATGGATCCACTGTTATTAATAACCTTTAAACTAATTCGTATATCCCACGGCGGTACTCTTTGGAACTTTAGAAAAACTAGTTCTTCGTAATTTTGACTTTTGCAAAAGTATTAAATTTTTTCTCTCCAAAGAAATGGCTCATATGGTCTCGACTCGGTCGGTGTAGCACGAGTCTCTTGTCATTGTTATAACTTTACGGTTAGCCAAAGCTGGGTAAACTAGTGACAATAGGTTTGTTCCATTATCCGTCCAAACCATCAGGAAAGTTGCGGGAACGTGTGCAGTTGTGTTAAGTGGTTCCAACACGCTACAAATGCAAACTCAAATCGTTAGACGGCAGTTCCAACAAGTTTGACTGTCAAAACAGTCCGAGGATTTTGCAGGAATGTTGTTGCAACTAGGGCCCCGAGGCTAGCAGGAGACACCAAATAGTCGGTTCTCCACGTTGCAATCACGAAGTGTGGTTGGCATCAACTTTACAAACCATGATGAAGGTTTCATTTGTCTGTAAGAGTCCGACATTGAAAAAAAAAAAATAGTTTCAACTGAGTTAAGAATCCGTCATCAGTCGATGTTCAACCAATAAACCACGGATTAGTTACAAGTAGTTTGTGATTGGGTGTTGGAACTGTCTAATAACATTCTTCCCTACTGTTTGCAGTGGAGCTCGGATATCAAAGGACATCAGGAACGATGTGTGGTATCGTAGTTACAAAAAAAGAACATCCACCTTGCAGCAACTGAGCCGTTTGATCACCATCTGATTGGACTTGACATGGAATAAATCTACAGCTTTTTTTCAGCTACTTCGTGTCCATGTAGTTAGCGAATAGAAAGGTTTTTTGGGAGTCTTCATACTCGAGTACTATTTAACAGGATTTGGTTCAATCAATCAAGTATCTATAAATTCATTGATCGTTTTGAACCCTTCATCCTTCCCAAGGACCTGTCTTTTTAGAATTTCCAAAACCAAGGCAAATAAGGAAATGGTGGACCTTTAAAACCCTTTCGGTTTTATAGTCACTGTTTTGTTCATCCCCTTATTTTGATCATATTATTTCGAAAATTGTTGAATTTGTATGAAGAGTGTGTAGCACCAAAACCTGGTACCGCCCAAGAATCGAAATGAGTAACAGGAAGTAGCGAGATATAGCTCTAAGGTATCTTGCCGCTGGCACGATTTCTAAGAGTTCATAGTAAAGATTAAAATATAGCCATTGAAACGAAATAATTCTTTCCAAGATCTAAAATAAGATTTGGAAATTTTCATAAAACTGGAAAAGTTAAAAGGTTTGATATTGATGGTAATAGTGATGGTGATGAGGATACTAGGAAGTGGGATTTGTGATCCACAGGCACTACAGCCTTCAGGCTTATTCTTCCGTACTAGTTCCTCAGTTTAGTGCAATAGGCTCAATCTTATTTCTCAGAAGCATTAGGCCATTGAATATTTCATTCCCTAGTTTATTGCGTATGATAGGTTAAATCTACATTTGAATATGAATGGGTTGCTGTTTTCTCCTCCTCATTGCTTAATCTGCAGATGGTAACACCGTTATGTAGATGCCAGTGCTCGGCTGTGTAGATGTTTACTTAAATGCCAGTGACCGGTTGGTTAATAGTCATATGATTTCTCTGAGTCTAGCCCTCTCCGTTGGTAGCAGTGAGTTTACCAGTCTTGGTGAGGGTTGTTTTAACATTTACTGTGTCTAGCGGTTTATCCACTTCTCCTTTTGTTTTAATTGGGACTCATTTCAGTCAGCTATGGAGCATTTGTATTTGTTTTTGTTATTCCAACTATAGGTTCGAGGCCTATGGTCTTGCAGATCCTCAGCTGCTGCTTTTTTCGTTACCCAAAATTCCTTTGTGCCGTACCGACCCCAAAGTACCGACTTACCCAGAAAAGGGCAGTTAACAAGAATCTCAGTACAGCCTGTGTCCTCCTGAATCTACCACCTCTAAAATTACCACTAGGTAAATATCAATTCCTTTTAATTTGATAAAATTGCTAATTTTTTGCCCACCCTATTAATCCTTCGTTTTTCTACATTACACTGTTTCCCCAGTAAAATCCAAATCTCTGTAAATTCGTTTTGCCGATAATTTTTATAAAATGATTAATGAATAATATAGATGTGGTTTTGTGAAGTTCTTATTCGACACTTCTTACTCTAATATTCCTCATCGTTCGTTGAATATTTTGAAAAATCTTGTAACTTCAACATAAGATGTCGGTCAGGCCAACACATCCATTCAGACAATGATTTCGATCAAACTATTGTCTTGAAAGTCCGATGTTAATTAAGTTAGAAATCTCCGTCACAATCTCGACCTTAAATTTTTAAACTGTCATCATCTTTAATAATGATTAGGTAAAGGGTAAACAAAACAGTTTTTTTTTTTATCAATACCACAATGAGGATTCTGTTGGACGCTACGTTCACATTCGTTGTCGGCTAATAAACGACCTATTGGAAGAATAAAAAATAATAATTCGATCAAGTGTCACCTCCGAATAAAAGAAACGCCTCGGTCTTTCAATTTTTAAGCTTTCATGCTATCAATTCTCGATCCTGAAAAAACCGCAATTCACACTGACAATAAATCCTACAGGATCAACCACGCAGCCCTGAAAGCGATAGCAAGAAAAAAGGGCACATCCAAAATAGCCACTGAACACCCCAAATACTCCAAAACTTGAGTCAACATAACAACTTTCGTGGGTGCTAGGCCATGTAGAAATTCTGGATAATACGCCCAGAACTTGTAATTGGTATAAAAAGATCAAATCAGACTCCTCCATCTCAGAATGGGTCTATAGAAAACAGTTGTGTTTTGCAGTGTTCGCAGGTGCCGGTAACACAAGTTCAAAGAAACTTGAACAAAACTGGCGAACTCATTCATACTGTTAGAATGGTACAATTGAGAAGCGTGGTGAAAACTGGCCGAACGTAGAGCTTCTAAGGAGAGAAGGTTGTTCAATAAACCGATATTGGTCGTAAATAGACCAGCTTCTAATAACCTAGGCTAAGCCAATCATAACATACCTAGGTTTACTGAAATCCGGCATAAAATTGCGAAATAGTGAGATTTGGCTTTCACACACTTTTCGGCATTTCAGCATTTTCACCATTACCTTGGACTCTCTTGTCTTATTGCATGGTCTGGAGGTTTTTCAAAAATTGTCAGAAGTGTGACTATACTCGTCCAACTAAACAGCGAAGACAAGCGGATCAATCGATGTTTGTCCTTCAGTTCCCAGAACAGACGGCCAGGGCTAAAAGGTCGCATACAAATTAATCGGTGAATCCAAGAACTGTATGGGTTGAAGAATTTTAGAATGAATCTAAAAAATACAAAAGAGAAAATTGATTAATTCTACAGCAAACCAAAAGTGGCAAACATATTGCTACAGTTAGACAGAATAAAACCCAGGGGAGTAATACCCTACACCAGTTACCGATACCAGTTACTATAATCTGAAGCAACACTTACACAATATGTGTTGATTCAAAGAATGACCTAGGAAGAATTTTCCAACCATATCATTTTGTAAGGCAACCATTCAATGGAGGCATGAACTAAAGTACGAAGAAGTCCGTGAAAGAAGAAAATTGCAGAAATGATACTCATTAGACTATATAAAAAAATGTAAATATGTATATATAAATAAAATATGTTAAATATAAAAGAAACCACATTAAAACTAAATAGCGACATAAAAATTATTAAAAAATGGAGCGATTATCATGGTTTATCAATTAATATAAAAAATGTAAAGTTATTTTATTAGGACAAACAGTTTACAATTTAAAAAAAACATAATATTCTAAAGACTGGCCAGAGGAGGATCCGCAAGACCATAACATAGGCCCCGAGCCTATCCTTGGGATATCGAAAACAAACAGAATCCTCCATCGCAGAATGGATCAAAATAAAACAAAGAGAAAAATGGATAAACTCAAGCAGTGCTAGACACAGTAAACTCATGATAAAACAACCCTCACCAAAACTGGCAAAAACACTGCTACAACTGGAGAGGGCAAATCTCAGAGGAGTGGTGGGGCTACTAACCGGCCACTGGCACCTGAGAACACATCTACAAAACATGGGCATATATAATAGTGATTCCATTTGCAGACTATGTAATGAGGAGGAGGAAACAGCCACTCATATCATCTTCGAATGCGGAGCAACGGCTCAATGGAGGATCAATCTGACGTATAAAAGCGACTCAGAGAACCACATTGAAGCAATAACAGTCAATGACTTCATACTTCTGAGAAAAAGGATCGAGTCTATTGACTAAACCAAGGAACTAGGAAGGTACAATAAGCCAGAAGGCTGCAGTGCCTGGGGCACATAAACCCCGCCTCCTGGTATCCTTTCCCACCATACCATATCATACCATACCATACAGTTCAAAATAGTAATAGTATATTAATTTTAAACAAGGAAATAGAAATTCTATGATTAGTAATAGGTAAATATTTGACTTTGAATATACATATTGATAAAGCTTGTAACACAATACATTCCATTGTATATCGATTACAAAACTATTTAATATTTCTATTTAATGTATAAAGGTAAAGCTTAATGCACAAATGCTTCCAAACATAACTTATGGACTTGCAATAATTTCTAATTTTTATAGTAAAAATCTTCTTAAGACATGACATAAATATGTGTATGTATTATATGTACAATCTACTAGTATGATTCGCAAATTGATGAAAAATGCTGTACTTTAACGTTTTTTTAAATACAAAATTGTGACTATTTTCTAAGACGTAATAGCAATACCAAAAACATTGTACCTATTTGATACTGTTTCTCATTTTAAAATTTTTTAAAAAATTACACTTTCTCCAACTACATTTAAAATGCGGTTGTGTACGCACTATTTTTTTAATTAATGTTTTCCTAAATCTTTAAGACTTTAGAAGAATTAGCCTAAAGTTATAAAATCGTATTTTGAAATATGTAAACGTTTTTTTTCGTAATGTATGAATGTTCGTTAAAAGTGAGAGAGGTCAATCAGACCTAACTATGTCAGGTTTTATAAATAAAACGTTCAATTCAATTCTCGCTCTTTCACTCTCACTTACTCAAAAATGAAGTAAATATTTAATTTGACAAAATATTTAATTGGAGATTTGATTCGCTATTCGAGCACATTTCTTATTGGTCGGGGATGTGAGGGCATCGTCGGGTTGGAAATTAAACGTAGGCGTTAATCCGAGGGCACGTACGACCACTTCCTTCAATTGCCACCTCCCTAACAGTCTTTCTATTGTCTTACCACCTTCTGTTCTTTAACATCGACGAGCCAGCTTGTTTTCCTCAACGTTTCCACAGCGTTTATTCGCCCGGAACATGGCCCGATGAAATTTTTTTCGTACTCGATCGAAGCATAAAATTAGATTTTTTTCCTCGTCAGATTGGTAATGAAGTGGTATTAAATAAAGTTCGATGGGTGAAAATGAAGTATCGACGTACCTACGAGCAGGAGGCATTCCTTGAACCCGGTCGGGTAAGAGTTACCCCTCTGGGCTTCACGACACGATCGGCCTTCTTTCTCCCGATGGCCTCCAGAGTCGGACACGAGTGTTCGCAGGAAGCTGGACGAAATTGTAACAAATTCGTCTGGAAAGCGTATATCGAAAACAGTGAAATCCTCGTTCAATGTGAAGCAATCGAAAATCATATTATTCAGGAGAGGGGAGTAAGTTGGATCTTCCGAATGTTGGTGGTTTAAAGGGGAAATTATCGAAGTGGTAAACCACTATAAAAACTCGGTTCTAATCCTCACTCCAGGTCTTGTTTGATCCGGGCACATGGCACTGAAAGCATCTACTGCATATCCGGCAATAAATCCGGACATCAACTTCCAACGCAAGAAAGTGTCTGAGAATGAAATTTAGAGGATTTACTGCAGTGTGTTGCACTGTATTGTGTTACGGATGTCAGGTTTGGGGCGACCAACAGTTTCACACCGTTGACAAGGTGCAGCATTTATTTTTTTTTTTTTTTTGGGGGGGGGAGTCGGAAGGTCTTTAATGCGATTTTTATTTACACTTGGAAGTTATACTTTTCATTCGTTTTTAAATCCCGTACGTCTTCTGTTGCAAATCTCTCCCGGTTAACGGCCATCTCAATTATGGAACAGAAATCGTCTTGGTTTGCTCACTGGCATGCACTGTTTCCAAAATATGAAAATATGTTTTCTCCCCCTTCGGAAAATATTTTAGAATGTGAATCTCACTTCTTATAAACAAAATTTCCAAAATAGATAGCGAGAGATTACATTTGAAAGTTCATTCATCTACACATTTACGGGTATGTAAAGAACTTAATCATTTTATTGCCTTATTCGATTTTTACAATGTTAATTGGATGTTTTAATGAGATGCGAGTTCTTGCATCTGAATTCGGCTCAGTGGTTTGCGGGAGGTTCTGGGATTTGCTGCATGCAATTCAGCTAAGATAGAAAATTGCTCATTTTATAGTTGAGTGTTCAATCAGGGTGAAATCCGTTGGCTCCATCTGGGCTGTTTCTATTTCCCTAGAAATACCTTTATTAATTAATTGAATGGTACAAAAAAAAAACCAAAAGAATTGATCCAATATGCTCGGCACGCCTGAAATTACTGATATGAATTACTTTTATTAACTTTATTTTTTTTTTTTTTTAATTTCTGTATAGATTTTAATTTTTTTAAAGTAAGGATTAGTGGGCCTATTTTTATAATTTGTTAAATCTTTCTGTTAATTTCATCTATTCTAATGTAAATCAATTCAATTTTTTTGCTTATTTTTAGCTTTTATTCGTACCCAATGTTGAATTCCATATACTTTTTTCTTTCATTTATCAGTTCATTTATTATTCTTTTATTTTATTTTTTTACGATGGTTGGCAACAGCAGAGGTTATATCAACCCTCGGGGTGCCGGCGTTGTTGAAAAAAGTAGCTATTTGTAAGTATGTCCGGTTCAAATGCAGGGCCGCTGGATTCGAACCCGGGACCTTTACCTTACAGTGATGAGCGCATAAACCGTTCCGGCCACCTTTGCATCAGTATACCTTTATTCTTATTATTTTGTATTTTATTCTTCAGTGTACGTTTTCATATTCAGTTCATGCCTTCATAATTAGAGTTCTTTTTTAATGTAATAATTTTTAATAGCAGCCTACGTTTATATTGTCGCCATTGTACACATAATCATTGTTTCTTTCTGCAACCGACAGACGGACTTTGTCCGTGTATGCTTTTTTCTATTGTTATGAATATTATTGCTGTAAATAAAAGTATCATCTTCTTCTTCAGTGAAATCTCCATGTAAAGCTTGAGCTTAAAGGGAAGAAATTCATCTGATACGCCGTTGTGTGCAATGCCAAATAAGTAAATTTCCGTTTTTGATATCGTCTTTGTCCTTCCGTACGTCTAACTTTTGGATCTTATATCCAACTCGAAGAGAACGGGAAAATTGTCAAACATCTGTCAAGTGTGTTTATCCGATAGGAGCCGAGAATGTAGGCCGTCGTCGAAACTGTGGAAACGGTAGAAAATATAGGTTGCATCGAGGTGAGAGGCTAAGCCATTGACCGAAGTGAGAAGGTCTGAAACTGGTTCTAAGATTGAGAATTGAAACGACCATGAAACGAAAGAAGAATTCTGATTTGTCGTTTTATTGTGGCCGCGTTCCCCCGTCCACCTATCCGAGTACCTTTTTTTTTATTTCTCCCCGTTTTAAACAGAATTTATAGAAAGCGCACCTTGAATTTGCTCCGACGGCCGCTTTTTCCTCCGACGACTACTGTCCTAGGATTTATTCTCGTTTGACACACTCAACCGGCTATGATTTATTCAAGGGACGTCATCAATATTCTCTCACATTTTACATCTCTTCTATTTCCCGTCACACGATGCCTTCTTTCTCCCTCGAACAAAACTCCTTCAAAACCTCGTTCTTTCTCTTCTTCACCTTCTAAGTTTTTATTTTTACATGCTGTGCACGGAAATTTAATTAAAAGTCCATCTTACACTTGTCGTAAATTTCAAATCTAACGTATGTAATCATATAAAAGAGATTACATAAGGGGCATTCATACCCGATCTTTTTTAAACTACTCCGCAAATATTGTAGTGGCTCCTCAGTGACCCTAACAATCGTAGCAGGAGGCTATTCAGGGACTGATGAAACATTAGGATAACAGAGGGTGTAAATCAATACGTATGTTTAAAAAAATACAATTTCAATGCAACACTTTATTATCGTTTTAAACATAAAACGTTAAACCTTGTAAAATACAAATATATTGCAAATTTTTTTCATTTTTGTTATGAATGGGGTGAGGGCTTCACTAAACAAAATAAATACTCAAAAATTCATACTGACTAAACTGGTTTTGGTCTACCTTATGACTCCGTTTCATTCACCCACTCACTCACACACTCCCTTACAACCATTCACTTACTCACTTGCGCACTCACTCGCACACTCACTTACTCACTCACTCGCACACTCACTTACTCACTCACTCACTCATTTACTACCACTAACTCACTCACTTACTCACTATCACTCACACACTCCCTTATTCACTACCACTCACTCCACTCACTCACTCACTTACTCACACACTTACTCACTCCACTCACTCCCTCACTCACTCCACTCACTCACTCACTCACACTCACTCCACTCACTCACTCACTCACTCACACACTTCCTTATTCACTACCACTCACTCCACTCACTCACTCACTTACTCACACACTTACTCACTCCACTCACTCCCTCACTTACTCACTCACTTACTCACTCCACTCACTCCCTCACTTACTCACTCACTCGCACACTCACTTACTCACTCACTTACTCACTACCACTCACTCACACATTCCCTTATTCACTACCACTCACTCACTCATTACCACTCTCTCACTCATTACCACTCACTCACTCATTACCATTCACTCACTCACACACTCCCTTATTCACTACCACTCACTCCACTCACTCACTCACTTACTCACTTACTCACACACTTACTCACTCCACTCACTCCCTCACTTACTCACTTACTCACTCCACTCACTCCCTCACTTACTCACTCACTCGCACACTCACTCACTCACCGGCTTACTCACTACCACTCACTCACCCACTTACAACCACTTATTCACTACCACTCATTCACTCACTCTCTCACTTTCTTACTCTCACTAAATCTATATTTTCAGAGCTTAAAATTTCGTAAGAATGTTGCCCAAGCCCAAATAATTATGTTTTCATTCATTCTTGGGAGCAAAGTTAATTTTTAATATTTCCTTGTTTGCATTTCTTTTAAACGAAAACATTAGAAAAGCTGTGTAACTTAAAAGTCCTATGAGTTGGTATTCTCAGTGAAATCTAAAACCTTTCGATTTTTGTAAAAATGACTGATTTTATAAGAAAAAGTTCGACAACGATGTTTCAACAATGGATATATTTTATAGCACTATTGGGGGAAGGTTGACGATGAACCCGAAGTAGCAGTTACGAGTTTTACTTGCCACCGTTTTTGTGAACCGCTTTATCTTTTACTAATAATTAGGTAATAAGCATTAATGTTGAGAACCCGTAGCATACATCATAAACTAAGCGGGTTTATCCAGATGAGGGAGTGGTATAGCGTGTAAAACGAACGTCTGGTCGATGCGATGACTCCTGCCGAAGGGGAGACTTTTTAGCATTTGCGTTTTAGCCGAGCTGATCGATCACCAACATGAACTCCTGAGTTTTTAATGATAACAGTCCTCTAGCTCTCTTAACAACCAGCTTTTATGTATTAACTGCATTGTTTAATAATCTTAACTGGTAAAGTGAACGATTAAAATGTTTTTCAGCATATGCCATTATTTATTAACGATAAACTAGTTTCCCTCTACTTTTGGATTTATGTGGATCGTGAACAGTGCGAGTTGTTGGTTGTCATCGGTTTGATCATTACTGAGGACGGTGTGAAAATGAAACGCGTGTCACACGAGAGGAAAAGCAAGGAAACGAGACCGTCAATAATCAAACCTCTGACATCTTGCGTCTGGCTTTTACGACAGCTATACAATATATCTAAAGAGGATTGTAATTTGAATGGAAATATAAGAGCACGTTAATGACTGGTCAATCAATACACCTCAATTAAACCATCCTGGTTGTATGAAGAAAAAAGCACTTAGAGACACTTAAGTCATTTGTGCTAAATGGAGCCTTTCTTGCAATCAGTATCTAAAGTAAATTACATAAAGATTGAAATTCCCCATTGGTAGATGTGTTCGACCAGATAACATATGCATTGGTAGTTGTATGGACGAAGACTTTCAACTGAAAGTAGTCGCGATCCTCAGTAATGAGAAAGACTGCTGCGCCCCTCGAAGCCCCCCTCCCTAAATCTACCACCATATACCATAAAAATGTCATATCCAAAATAGTTGGTGAATGCATGCATCCAAAACCTCCAAAAACATACAGCCTGGCTTATATTGGGAACCAGGACTAACAAGAATTCGAGGTAATGAAAACAGTCAAACCAGCCTGAGGAGGATCTGTAAGTCCAATTATAGACTGAGAACTCATTGTTGGTATAAAAAGATCGAACATAGACTACTCCATTTTAGAATACAGTTCAATACTACACAAAGCAAAAGTAGACATGGGTCTAGTGGCAAAAACGTACAGCTAATCAGGGTAAACTCAAGGAAGAGATAGGGACATACCCCGGTCACTGGCATTTGAGATACCTACACAAAATGTGTATATTCGATGACCCAATTTATAATAGTTATGGAATGAGGAAGAAGAATTACCCATTTGAAGCAACTTCTCATTACAGATTTAGCCTAGAATACCAAGAAGACCCAGAGGAACGAAGTGCAGCAACAACTGTGAATGAGCTTACTCGAATACCAAACCTGGTGTCATCATCACCATTACCTCTAAGGCTGTTAAACAAGAATTTAGAGAAATCAAAATAATGAATATTACTAATAAAAGATCTGACTTACCAAGAAAAGCATACCAAGAGGGTTTAAAGCACTTGTGCTTGAGCTGTGGTAGTGGACGAAGAAAGTACAGCTGAGAGCGGTCAGGATCCTAAATACAGCGAAAGACTGCCTTGCCTGGCTATTAGACGAATGTTAGAGAACGACCCCTGCTGCCATGGAAGTCCTCCTTAAATGACTACAACTATGTACCATCTTCCAAAATTCACAGGAAAAAGAGATCCCAGTTAATGACAACTATAACTGGTATGGAAGACCGACTATGGGTCAGAACCTGGTATCTATGGAAATAAACGAAATATTAGACTGCGTATATATGAAGGAACAGTTAAACAAGCCAAAGAAGCATTTGCAAGTCCCACAATAGACCAGACTCTATAATTGGCATGACACGATCAAATATAGACTATTCCATTTCAGAAGCCCTGAAATGATTGGTCTCTTATTTTATTATTACCGCCCAAAATGTTTATTTCCCATCCAATTTATTTGTGTCTGGATTCTATATGACCTTTTCCTAGCTTGTCTTTCGGATGTATGTTTATGGAGGTAGGTTTAATACCGTTTTGAATTATGGGGTTGTAATCATTACCTCTGATGCTACCAAATTTTTGAATTTTAGTCCACCATTTAAAAAAAAATATTTTTATTAGTTATACAGAAACCACCCAACCGTCACAGAATCTTGACAGGTTAGATAATATAAAATAATTAGAATAAACTAAAAATAACATATTCATTGTTGTCCCGGGGTCTTACTAAAATGATAAAGGACTTTGAAAAGTCTTGGTGAGATAGCAAACCCTCGTTAGAACTTTCGTAAATGAAATAAAAAAAAAAATATTTCCAATTAGTATTTTGGTCCAGTTTTCTAAAAGTCCTATCTCTCAAAAAAATAAAAATAATAAAAAAGGAAATTAATAACCTGTCGCGAGAACACATAGAAAAGTCAAATTTTGTTGTGCAATCCTAGGTGATTGGGTAAATCAAATTTGTTCAAACTGAAATAATACGAATTATCTTATCTGGCAATTAAAGTGAAACGCCCTGTTAAGTATCTCTGGTTTATGTTGGGGTATCGGAGGAATTATCGCCCCGTTTAGGTGAGTTTATCTAGTCTGGATTTTGGAAAATTCCAACTGCCTTTATCGAGCCGAAAGTTTTTTATAATAAACTGACAAAAGGACTTTTCTTTTAAATTAAATACAATTAATTCTGAGGTCTTAGATGAAAACAGTATTCTGGCTGATGGTAATTCTATATCAACCATATGGGAAAATAAATTCGAAAAAGGGCAAAGTTTAAGAAATCTTTATAAACAAAAGCGTCAAGACATGAAGAATGATTTCGGACCATTACAACTTAATAATTAATCAATTGCCTCGAAAAAAATTATTATAGAATATACCAATCATTAAAATGTTCCAGCAGAAATTTAGTTTATTCTTTCCAAACAAACAAACACCTGGGCATATTAGTATGATGAACTTAATTAGCTAATGCCATCTCCCTATAATTAAGTGTAACTTTTTTGTAACTTTAAGCCGCCCTCTAGATCGTTGAATAAATATAATGATTAAATTAAATGTCTTATCGTGAATAAAATCAGTAAATATTTAGGTAGCATGTTCTCCACCAAATTAGGTGAAAATTGTTTTAAATTGAGATTTTCAGACAGAAACTATTGTCATGCTGTTATTCCAATAAATAAAGCAACATTGAGAATAATAAGAGATCAATGTCAGCTATGCCACTGCCAAAACTGCTTCTTGAACAAGAAGCCAAAACTAGCCAAAATGTTTGGTTGTTGTCAGAGTACTGGACACGTAGGTCTGAAAGCGAACGAAAAGTGAGACGAGAAGTCTAAGGCGGGAGCCACCTTGATCCGGTCCTCTGTCGTTAACAACGCTTGAAAAAACATGATTAGCGGAAAGTGGTAGCGCTGTTGGGCCGGATTGGCACAGAACTCTGCTGACCCTCCAATGGGTCGTAGATGGGCCATCTTTACCCGAGTAAGAGTAGGCCATGCAAAGTTGACTGTCAAAGCCTATGCGTATTGCGAGAAAGATTTCTCGATGTGCCCCTCCTAATTGATGGGTGCCACTCTTTGGCTCCATAGAGAGCGTGTAGAAGCTGTAGCAACTGAAGGTCTCGGGTTCCGATTTTTGGAGGAAACCGACTGTATACAGGACTTTCTAGATAATTCGTCTTGTATTTATTTGTATATATCGAGATTGAATGTATTTGTTAGCGTGAATGTGTAGTGTCAAATGGGTGATCAAGTACTCCATCATCTGAGTGAATAGGAAAGAAGAATATTAAACAGTGAAATTGTGAATGAATTTTGTTCTGGAAACTGATCGCTGTACGTGTGCAGATTTGAGCTAATACAAATCAGTAACCAGTAATCAGTAAAAGTGAGTACAGTTTTTTAACAATTTGTGAACTTGCATGGTAAAATGATTGTACTGTATAAGAATGATGCTATGATTAAAATGAAAATTTTTATTTGTATTCATTTCCACTTCTTAGAAAAGAAAAACGATTTTCCTAATAACGCAGTATAAAACCACTACAGCTCGCGAGACAGCTTGAATTTTCCACCTTTTTTTCGTGTAAATTGCAAACCGGTCTTTCGGTGGGACAGCCTTAGTCGGTCGACGTATGAAAAGAAAGTCGACAAAAGGGGTGAAGAAAGAACAGGTAACATGGGGGAAATAAAGAGACGGGACGACCCCTCACCTGCGTATTTTTTTGCAGGTAACTAACTATACGCGCAAGTAAATCTCATTACGCAACTATGAAGCAGACATAGAAATAAACATACTTCTGCGCCCTTTTTTACAAAATAAACCCACTAATCATATAAAAATTATGTTAGATAATATTTGAAACGCGTTGAAATTGAAGGAGATGCCAAATAGAAAAATTGTTTATACCGAAGTAATTGAAAACACTATTAAAATATAATATACTTTGAGGATAAAATTTATGACTATTTAAAATATGCTGATACATCCATTGCCGGAGAGGAAAATTTCTTCTATGTATGAATATAGGTCTGAGAGAAGATTTGTTTTCCTTTTGAAATCTTTTCTTTTTGGCTGTTATGCATTTTACAATTAATCCATTGTATTTCGTTGTCCGATTAGCCAAATAACTTCTTTCAATTAATTAGTCTTTATGTAAGGTTGAAATGAAAAAGCTAGTGTCACGTGTCTTCCATCTATCTCAACCTACCTATCGAATTTTATTAAAAGGAGGAAAAATTCTAAAGTTAGGTTGAGAAAAAAACTGTCACGAGCGGGACTGGTTCAATTAAGTGGTTAAAGCAGCGGCGTATTTAGCCGAAGGTCGTGGGTTCGAAGCCCGCCCCTGACACTAGCTTTTTCATTCCAACCAAGACCTTACATAAAGACTAATTAATTGAAAGAAGTTATTTCAAGGTCAATCGGACCATGAAATATAATGAAAAATAAACTTTCTTCGGGATGATACAAAAGATACTTTTTTCTTCTTTTTTTCAGCAGAGGTCGTATAAACCCTCAGGTTGCCAGTGTTTTTGAAAAAAAAAGCCCATTTGTAAGTATGTCGGGTTCGAATGCAGGGCCGCTGGATTCGAACCCGGGACCTTTACCTTACAGTGATGGGCGCCGTGTCAAAGACTGAACCACTGACTGAAGCCACCGGCGCCCCCTATTTTTGATTGTTGTTGAAGTTGATGATTTTTTAAAGTTATTCTCACCAGACATGGCCAAATGGTTCACTTGCATTTTTCCCCCCATTAATCCTCCGGAATACTTTTGGCCAGGTGTAATCAAAATTATGCGGTCGCATGGTGATCACAGTTGATAACCCAACTGACAACTGTTCGCAGTCCAATACAACACGAAAAATTACTCTTTTGGTATAATTAATGTATACAACCATATTTGTTTTTTGAAAGCTTAATTAACAATACTTATTTATAACTTATATTTACATGTTATGTTTTTCTTCGGCACATGAATTTAAATTTATTGCCATATAAATCCTTCTTGTTATAGAGTTTCGTACTTTTATCTTCTTTTCCTCCTGTTCAGATGATACTCCTTCCAATGTGATGAAAATCATCCTCGGTACTGCTTAGTTGGCGTATATCCCTTTTCTTTTGATGAGATCTTTTCCACGTCCGTGATTAGTTGAGTCTATTGACAGTCGTTGTCTGAACCCTGTCTAATGATCACCACGATACCAAGGTTTAAAACAGTTTTAAAAACTCTAAAAAGCTTTAGAAATACTAGCCTGCTCCATGGTTGAATATGCCAGTTCCCAGTCGATCTGAAGAATAGAATATAGTTTTTATGTACTTCGGTACCCGTAGGCCAATGTAAATCCAGACTGTGTTACCGTTTTGGCTAAATTGCCCGCTACTTCATTTCCCGCTACACCCAAGTACGCTTGAATCCATACCACGAATGTAAACTAATTTTATTATTGTTTAACAAATTCCAAGGGGCACCTAACAAAACTATCTAGTGTATGTTTTTACTCTAATTCTTTAGAAACGAAGGTATAAAAACAAACAAGACCAGAAATTAACGAAAAGATGGCGGGATTTGTGCTGCTTATCCCGTAATTCATAACAGTGCAACGTTTGTACAAAGCAATTTATTGTCAATTCAAAACTGTTTCTAAAGCTTGCGAAAATATTCCAAATTCAACGTCAAAATTGCAATCCAGGGAGAAACTGCTTGAAAAGCAGCTGGGATGATCATCTTCTTAACTGGAAAAAGGCCTGGGGTGAGAAAAGCTCATAACTCAAGAGAACGATTATAGGGTTTACATACATAAGAAACCCTTCGTATTTCGCAACTTCCAAGTTCGAGGCATATTCATATGTATGAGACTTAATGAATCAAAAAGTGAGGAAGAAAACAAATTTTGTCGTGTTTTCAAAGAACAAAATCGTTTTGCAAAACAAAACTTGAAAATGAAAAGCAAAAGGGCAAATTTTAAAGAGGATGACTTCTATACAATCTTTTAACAGATATTGAGCATTTTTTGTTGCGAATTCCGAAATACAAGCTGTTTCTTATGCTAATCGAGTAACCCCTGGTATGGATTCTCTTGAGACTGAGCTATCCCACCCCTGATTTTGCGTCAATTTTTATTTTCACGTTTACGATGTATGTTCTTTGAAGATACAAACTATCTTTTTTGCTTCCACTTTTTTGATTGATTTTGAGGACTTTTGTATCTCTATACGGATCAATATTTCTTGTGTTAGTCGAGTAAGCCCTACTAAGGAATCTCTTGAGTATTTGTTCTTTTCCCACTTCACACTTCTTTCCGTCAGTTCTTCTTTCCAACGTGCCTCTCCCTGTTTACATACCTGACATTGCAAACCTGTAGCTATGATCTGTTTCCGTTCAATTGCATACGATTGAAGTTAATATGATCGGAAACTGACTACGCGAAACGTTTTAATCGTGACAGTGATACGCCTTACCCTGGGATTGCACCTTCTAGCTAAAATCTTTCCCCTTCAATGGTAAATCTTTCCAAAGGACGCGGACGGATAAATTGAGTTTGTGCAGAATTTTATCCTCAAAAGTAGAGTCTCTCTACTTGCTTATAACCCTGTCGTCGCACCATCCGACTAAAATTGAAAATAAGATGGAAAATTTGGAAATAAAAGTAAAAATCTAGTTACCTCAACGTGCTGATAACCCTCTTCCAGCAATGATATTTTTCTGTAATCGTATATATTTGAAAGGGGTAGCTAGTATTATCCTTGAAAGTGAATCTCCCTGCTTATATCCCTATCGTCGCGACATCTGGCAAAAATTGAAAATTAAGCAGCGAGAATTGTTCAAATTTGATTCCAATAACAAAAGCTGCCTATTTTTATTTTCAAGTGGTTCCTCTTTAAATAATACAATTAACAAAATCGCGAAAATCTGAAAAATGCGAAAATTAAAAGAAATATCTAGTAGTCTCAGCCTTCTTGTAACTCTGACATTGTACCTACTAGCTATTGTCTTTTCTGTTCCACAATATAACAGCGTAATTAGGTCAACGTGGTTGCTTATGTGAACGTGGAAAAAATTAGACGAAAGTTAGTCCGAAAGAAATTGAGGAATAAGGATTAGTGAGCGACTTGTCTCTCCTTGCTTATCCCCTCCCTGAAGTTCCACCTTCTAAGATGGCATATGAAAGGACGTGAAAAGATAAATCGAGTTGGTGAAGTCAAATCTTCAAAAGTAGAATAGAAGTAGTTATAGTCGGTTTCCGTTCAATGGCATAATTCGAAAGTACGTTAATATGTTTGGAATTTGATTATGTGAAACGTTTTATTCTTGACAGAAAGGTGCATCCCACCCTGTTTATACCTCTGATATTGCACCTTCTAACGACCTTGTCCGTTCAATGGAAAGTACGTGAAAGGGTAAATTGAATTGGTGAAAAGTTTTATCCTTCTAAAGTGAAGAGCTCGCCCCTGCTTACGTCTCTCCCAGCTTATAACCCCGAAACTGCACCTTCTAGCTGCTCTCTTTTCCGTTCAAAAGCATATAATAGTATATGAAATTGAGTGTGTGAAAAGCTTTAGCTTACTCAATTTACTAGTTCATCAAGTTAAAGGTGCAAGATGCATCGCGATAATAGGCGAAAAGACGTCTATTTCTTCTGGCCAAATAAAAAGATCCAAAAGCTCAACAACAAAAGAAATAATAACATAACGGAATGGAAACAATCAAACTACAGTTATTTCAATGTATTAATAATTTTATTAAACTAAAACTATATTTGATCACTTTGTTTGGTGAAAACCATAGAAAATTGGGTCTTTTTGGAAGAAAGATTTAATATAGTTCAACATCCCGTATTTTTGTGTAATTATGTTGCTATTTTAGTCGGCGTTCACCTTTGAATCTTTAATCGCCGCCAGCTCATAGCTCTTGCTCATGTCGAGAGACGGCTTTCTTTCCTTCGGAAGGTGGTGTGAATGTTTTAGTTTTTTGTTATCTTGTTTCACCGTCGGTATCTGACTCTTATCTCTACAAACCAGCGTTTTCTTGTTCGGCGCGTACCCTACAAAGACACACCCATCTTAGCGTATATTTTGACCTTAATGCACTCTCGCAACTGAACGGTCCACATGTGTTATTATGAAGTTAAAATGTTTTTGACGAGAAATATACCACGGGTCCTAGGAGGTAACAGTTGTGAAAATATGGTTGATACAACGATTAGAAAAAAAGTTTGGTAATTTCCACAGGTTCATGGTTTCAGCGTCTTGGGACGGCTGTTGTTGAAAATAGTTTTTTTTTTGCCCAAGGGTCCTAACGGTATCTGGTTGTCTGCACAGTTAGGGAAGACAATTTTGGCTAATGACGAGGGTCTGCGTCCGATTCGCAGTCTAAAGCAGGGGCTTAGGAAAAGGGAGACCCATGAGATAGGGGGAAAAAAGGGTCAGTAAAATTTCAGCGCAGGTTGAAAACGATGCACCCCGTCTGTCTGGGACTCTGCTTTGCATCATCTCAGGTATACGACCGTCCCCCAGACTCCGCATCCCCTAGGTCATGGTTACACAGGGAAGTAGTTTGGATATTAAATTTATTGGGGAGACGGAATTATCAGCGCTTTTTTGTCATTAGGAATTAAAATCGTTGCAATCTTCCATTCTGGAATTATCAAAACTCTTGAAAATATAAAATTTTAATCCGCTTTTGCTCTTCTTCTATCTTGGGTTATATCATTGAACTGAAAAGTAGCTAGAAAGTGCAATTGTATGAGCAGGGATGGACACCTCACATTTTAGGCAAAAACGTTTCACATACTCGATTTATATCTTTTTAACGTCCTTTCAAATGATATACAAAAGAACCGGAAAGATAATAGAAGGTGCAATGTCAGGGTTATAAGCGGGGAAAGACACATCACTTTTGAGGGTAAAAGGTTTTCATGATTAATTTCATATCCTTTATAACTGGTCCAGACCGCATCTCATGATATATGAATGATTATCGATTAACGGTCACTACACATCCGTTTTTCTCGTTTTTTCAAACGTTTTTTCAAATGATATACTATCGAACGGAAAAGACAGTAGCAAGAAGGTGCAATGTTAGATTGAACGGAAACAGACCAGAGAAAGAAGGTGAAATGCCAGGGGCATAAGTAGGGAGAGGCACTTCACTTTTGTGCCTAATCGGCTTCACATTCTCAATTTCATTTCTTTTTAATGTCTTTCAAAACCAATAGCATTGATGATAAGACAATAACTATAAGGTGCAATGTCAGGGGTGTAAGTAGGGAGAGGCAAGTCCCTCATTAAATTCTATATCCTTAACTTTTGCGTGGGCTTACTTTCGTCTAATGTGCTTAATTTCGCACCAGTAAACCTATAATATGATGACACAATTACGATGTTGAACGGAAAAGATCCTAGCGATGATGTAACCACTTGCGCTATCATGACTTCGATCCACTCGGACACTAACTTCCTCATCTGAACTTATAACCGTTCGAATTTTCCCCTTTTTTGCCACGTCATGCTCAAGTAGTTAAAACAGCGGCGTATTGAGCCGAAAATCTTGGGTTCCAATCCCACTCGTGAAATTGGCTTTTTCATGCCAACCAAAACCTTAAATTAAACAGTTAGTTGAAACAAAAGTTAATATTTTGTCACTTTTACCATTCTTTTAGGCAGGATTTTAAGCTGGTGACCACCAAACTTCACTTTCGAGGCTAAAACTATTCACACACTCAATTTAGTCTTTCACGTCCGTTCGAATGTTATATCATTGAACAGAAATGAGCATAGATGGAAGGTACAGTGTCAATAGACATAACATCTGGAACAATCCCATGGTAAGAAATTACAGCCTTTTGGCTTCCGTCGGTTAAGATTGGTTGTATCTACCAAAGATATATGAGTTTATAGCTCTTAGTGACTCAACCCCATATCTTGGAGCAAATTTTTGCCAACGACACGCTGTCGTGGGTGGTCTGGATCTAATTTCGCCCACATATTCCGGACAAATATGATATTCCAATCTGTGGTTTTGTCCGATTATCTGAGAATAGAAGTGAAGGAATTTTGGTTTATTCAGCACTTCCTTCCTCTACAGAAAACTAGTCAGTTGTGCATCTTTCGTTGATATTGTTATCTTCAAGGAAAATTCACGTAGCACAAGTATACATCTACCTAAGGCCGTTATTTAAACAAAACTGGCATACTGTTTTCAAGCCCTTGAACTCTGTAATTATTAATTAAAGTAGATTTCATCTTAAGATACCGATTTACAGTGACAAGTGTTATCCCTTCCGATGAGAAGCGAGGCCGCTTACTTAAAATAAGGGATGGAATGCGAAATTGCATTATGTATCTTCCATGTCGATATATCATATTTCCTCGCCAAAACAGGGGGAGAAAAAACAGGAATGTAATTTCATACCGGCCTGCACTCGCATTTGCCGACTTTATTTTACGTAAATCTATACAGTACAATTCTGGTCATAAATAAGATTCTTCTTCAGACAAACATACGTCTGTACGAGCTAAATACACGTGCACACCTGGAAAGTGAATGACAAACGAATTTTCTGATTATTTTCTTGATTAGTGCATATTCTTATGTGCAAGGATATTTCACTTTTTTTTTTGTTTAACACACATCATCTGGCCCAGACTCTGGCCGAAGACACAGTTCAGAGGGTAGCGAGAACAGTCGGACCAAGAGATTGTCATCGCTGATTAAAATGCTGACAAAAAACCTTCCCAAGGCAAACTTTAAAACGTATAACATAACCCGCATTACTATTCAGCTCAGGAAAATCCTGCTGAGCTTTATTTTACCAACAAATCACGTTGTGCATCTTAGTCTATCAAATCATGCAAACCTTTGAAAATATTACTTTAATCATTGATAACTGTCTGCAAGCATATGCAATAATTGCAAGGTGGTTCCTATGACAAAACGGTGATTTCCGAAATTAATACTGAACCTTTAAAAGGTACTCGTCAAGAGTCAATGATTGTAGGTTTGCCAAAGTTAAACTGTGAAATGACAAGTTACACAAACTAGGAAAGGTGAAAAGGAATGAAGTCAAAAGTCGCCACGAGTTCACATCCCACCAAGTTGTTCGCCACCTGGAGTTCATGTCGCTCTTTCAAAAACCACGTAATTTTTCAGACAATTATATTCGGGGCAGCGGAGATATGTCATTGAAAAGGAAGACGGGTTAAATTTTGATGGCGTTTTAAAGCAAGATGTAAAACCGATTCCGAAATTACTCCAGAACTGTCGCAAGAGAGTAACTCATTAAAAAAATCTTAAAAAGAACTATAGGCATATTCACCCTCAATTTTCACTGCACCGTCCTTTTTGGAGGTCCAAAATATTCTGAAAATCCATGTATGATGAGAACTGGGTTTGAAAACATCCTCATTTCTTCCACACATGGAACAAGTTTCGTTTAGATGCCTATCTTTATCCATTCCTGGTTTATAATTATTGTAATATAGTTGCTCACATAATTTTAAAAACTAGCAAAGATCCCAAGTTGGATGCCCAAACATATTGGTTATACTTGGTTATACGTAAAGATCCAGTGTTTTATACAGAATGACAGCCGTATGTTTTCAGACCTGTTGAATGTATCAGGACATAAACCTTTTGGGTAACAAAAAAGCAGATACACTGAACAGAGAAAGATCTGCCAGACTATAGCTGATGACTACTATATCTTTAGATCTTCAAGCTCTGAGCCAATTATCTGATAACAAAACCAAGCATAGAATCCTACATCACAGAATGGATCCAAAAGAGACAAAACAGAATAGGAAAAACTAAAGCTACTAGGCACAGTAAGCGTATGTTAAAACAAACCCCATCAAGACTGGCGAACTCATCGCTACAGTTAGAGAGGGCTAAACTCAGATGAGTTATATGGCTACTGGTCACTACTATTTGATAAAACTATATTTAATGATGACTCCATTTATAAGTTACGCAGTGTATAGGAAGATACATCTACACATATCTTCGACAGACAATGACCTCGCACTCCTTAGAAGGATGAAGACAATTGAACTGAACTAAGTAACTAGTAAAGTACTATAAGTGAGACGGCTGCAGTGCTTAGAGAACAAAAAAACCCGACCTACTAGTATCTATCATCGAAATGATCATCAACTACGTTCCAAGGTCAAAAGAAAAATTACATCCCAGATCCCTCGCCAGGAGTTCCAGTGAGCAAGTTTCCAAAAACAGCAGGTAATTTGATTTTTTTTAATGCAGGATCATTAAACATTTTCAACCTTCAGACTTGACTGTAGGTTAATAGGAAACAGTAAGCACGGTTGAACTGCTTGACTTTTGCGGATCATCAAAGAGCGCAGTCAAGCTACTCCAGAGTGTGTATGAAGTAGTTTTTGGAGCTGTTGCTTTCTGCTTAAGTGCCTTGCCATGGAAAGCTTGGGTATTAGGATGACCTCGAGATACTTCCTCCCTGCAGAATTTAGACAGGCATAAACAGTCGGTGCCGCCATATCCAGATTCCTTCATCTTTAGAAAGAAACGGTTAACCACGGTTCGCCAACGGAACTCCACGAGGACTTGTAAAAAGAAAGGTATCGGCATGTTTGTTGCACATTGCGCGCAGGGACCATAGGGGCCACCACTAACCTTTTATAGAAGGTAAATCTTTGCAACATTTCTTCCCTGTGACAACAAGAGTTATATTTCTCTTTTGCGAGTCTCTCGGCAAAGAGCTTGGCGCTCAATCCGCCCCTGTACTCTCAGCAAGTTTCCGCCTTAATTGACTCGATAGTTAGTATTTTTGTTGTCTTGGAGGCATTGAAGCTATTCTCGCTACATAAATGACGGCAAGCCTAGTGCATACTTAAAGAGAGCGTCCAACTCCGTCTCCAGATGGACACGTAGCTGGGCACATATCTGGGCAGATAGAATAGCCTTTTAATAAACATGTTTTATATACCTTTTATAACCTAATACCCATGGAACCCGTAAATCTGCGCATAGTACGGACTGCCTGTTAGATTGCCATTTTTGCTTTCAAAGGTATGCCCCTGTCTCAAAAGGCTCCATACTATGTTAATGCAATCCTTGTCACTTCTACCTTCCTCGTCACATGCTTTTCGAAATACAGCCGTGGGGTTAGCGTCACACCCAATTATTCATATCTTTTACTATATCAACATGATCTTTTACGTTTTACCAGCCGCTCGTCGTCCTCTGTTCTGGAAAATTACTATTTTGTACTTTTCCAAGTTTACATAGCCTCTTCGAGTACCTGGTTATCTACCAGCTGGAGTAACTGCATTTAAAATTTTAACACTTAAAAACAATTTTAAAATTAGTAAAACAAGCGGTTTTACAGGTAACACTAGAGAGCTGATTTTTATAAGGTTATAATATAAAAAGTCAAAATATGCACATATTCATTTTTGACAGAATATGCAGGCGTTTTTAGTTAAATATTTAATATAAAATATAAAACGAGAAAACATGTTTAAAAAAAGAAAAACAAAATTAATTTAATTTGGTTAAAAGAACAATTTTTAAAAAGAATTTAAAATACAAGAAAAACAAAATAGAAATTAAATTCATTCTTGAAAATCATTGGGAATGACATGATATTTTAAACTTTGAAAATTGAAACGGCGACTATCACGTCTCAAAATGAATTTGTATCACGTAAATGAGCGTTCAACTGCCTATTTTATCCAAGAAAATTTAAAATTTCATTTTGGTTTAGGTTCGTTTCTCCTGATGAAGTTTCTCCTTGATTTCCTTTCGAGATGTCAGAGATGCTCTTGAACCTTTTGAATCCAGGATTTTTAAGCAGCACAATTCTAACCTCTTTCTGATTTTATTGCCGAATTCTCCCCAGTTGCATCTAATTTGACTGCACCGAGACTCTTAATAACTGACATATTTTGGGTCTCTAGGGTAGTTTAACCGTGAGCAATTCCCGTAGAAGTATGCTAAATAAATTATGGATGAGTGTGTTTTTTGTTCATTAGATTTTTGGCCTTTTCGGCTGATTTCAAAAAATCATCGTCAAGTTTTGACATAGCATCATTTATTATGTATTCCGCTGCCTATGCCCCGCCCCAGGAGAGACAAATCTGGATAGGTTTCCTCAAGGATTTTTCTCAAACTTGGCCCTTTAAGAAATATGGAACGCAACACGCTTAATCCTTAATCCAAAACAAGGATAAAATATTTTTCAATGTTTACTTTTTGTGGAATTTAAAATATTTATTCAGTCTCATTTGAATTCTAAAGCAATCAACAGTTCAGTTTTCATCTTTGGTTTGTTAATTTAAATTTTTAAACTTAAAAATGCCACTTTGGGCTGAGGATGTTGCGCGTGGTGTGGCACTTATCCACAGGATGTTCCATCAGGTATGCGACTATTGCCATCGGAGTTCGACGTTTTCGATAAACTGGGTTCTATCATAGAAGGCCCGGTTCTGGACGCCCAAAGGTGAGTTGGTTGTTGTTCGTGGATGAAATTTTGGAACGTCATAGTTGCCTATCCTCGAAGAAATCAACGATAATCCCCGTCCACATGTCGGTCGCATAGTACGCACAAACGTACCTTCGATAGCATAACATCAGGGCCTCAGCCTGGCCGTCCCGTTCTCCAGACTTGAACCCCATCGAGCATTTATGGGATAACCTCAAAAGATTAATAAGAGCTCGTCCATCACACCCTGATACACTCCACGATCTTGAAATGTTTCTTCGTAAAGAATGGGCTAACCTCCAACAAAGCGACATTTCCAGGCTGGAAGAAAGTATGCCGAGGCGTCTTCCAGATTTAATTAAGACAACTGGAGGAAATACGCGATATTGAAATTAATTAAAAATCTAAAACAAATTTTATGTCAGCCTTTTTTTTTCATTTTCGTTAACAATTCCTTTTTTTATTACTTTTGTAGACAAAGATTGAATTATTAAACGATAAAAAACCTGAAAACTTTGATTAATTTATAAATGTATATACAAATCCAGTTATATTACTAGGGGTGGAATTGTTTGCCTGACAGCTTATACAGGGTGAATTGCTACTCGTGCTACAAACTTCTCCAGTAGATTCTTCAC
>CM077100.1:33704171-33732393 GCA_039619505.1 Cimex hemipterus | reverse complement strand
GTGAAGAATCTACTGGAGAAGTTTGTAGCACGAGTAGCAATTCACCCGTATATGTATAGATTGACAGGAAAAAATTCAGCCCACTTGTAATATAACTTGATTTGTATATATTTATATACATTAATACAAGTTTCACCTTTTTTTACGTTCAATAATTGAATCTTTTTCCCAACAAGTTAAAAAAATATAAATTGCTAAAGAAAATGAAAAATTAAAAACATTAAAAAAGGCCTGCAGATTGACATATTTAATTAATAAAAGTTTTTCTCAATATTTTCGATTTTTTTCTCCACTGTGTGGCTTATGGTGAATTTGTTCAAGATTGCGTTTAATGGTTCAGGTCTGTAGAGATGATCTGTTTTTCTGGACGTCGTTTTGTGCAGACCCTGCCCAGTGATGGACACGGAAGAGTTATCAGGGACGGGTTGAAAATCCCTTTCGGCCGAAGGGAGTGGAGGGTGGTTTTCCTCGGTTTCCCCAGGATTTTCTCCAGAGTCGTCGTCGGGTCTCCCCATCACCGGGGAAACGGCATGTGCGATGCTCAGGGGGAAAAATAATAATCGTGTCCCGTGGGCCGGGCGGGGTGTCTGCCGACGAGGGTGGGGCCTAGCTCCCGCCGAGCGTCCGTGGGGGGGTGCATGAGCCGAGTGCACTTCCCTCTTCACTAACCCACTAAAAAATAGTGAGAGGGAGCGAGAAAGAGCGAGGCGGTGAGGGACGGGTCCGATGAGGGCCGTTCCCCGTTAGAGAGAGACAGACGGCAAGACGAGAAAAAAAACGACTGCGTACAAAAAAAGCGTGGAGGGTACCAAGATGGCAGCACATGCACTGCATTGGAAGGTTGTTGACCAGTCTGTCGAAGGATGTGCTCCGGGTAGGAAAGTGGTGGTTCGTGCTGTCAGCTTGAAGGGTGCTCCAACAAATCGGTGAATAAATATAATATACTATCATATGTACATGTATATCCAACATACATATTTACCTGTACTATGCACAATAATTAATGTATATTCAATTTTTTTCAATAAAAACTAAAATTTCGCAGAAAAAGATAATATATCAAAAATTGACCATATATAGTTGTGATATCAATAATATAGGATATTTAACTTTTTTTTCAAAACAGAATATCTGAGAGATAAATTAATAATGTCAATTCTTTAAACATCGTTTTTAAAAAACTATCCTTACATTAAGAAACTTTTATTTATACATAAAAACAACCATAGGAATGACAATAATAAACTAATATAAACGAATATAACCAGAGTTAGTTTATGGTTTCTGCTTGAAAGGTATGGAAACAGAAAAACCCTGGGCTTTGGTTTTCGCGTGCTTGAAAATTAGAAATAATGTAGAAAGCGAATTTTTAAGTCGTCATCGGGCAGCTTCCCAGGCAGGCCTCTACAGTTGGAAATCTTTGATATTGATCGAGTCTCGCCATGACCTGACCTTTGTTCTTGTGCCATTACTGCTCCCGACAAGAATCTCACTCACTCTGTCCTAACTCATTCCCTTATAGAATATATAATAATCAGTGTCTGGTCTCTTTATTGCATGTTCATTCATAACTCTCTGTTGTTTGTCCGTCCTGTTTACAAACATGTGATTTTTCCCCTTAACTGAGGTGAAAATTTCCAAAAAAAGTTTGATCCTACACAGCATACAAGGGTTGGGCGCTGTGTGTGATTTTTTTTAAAGAAAAAATTAATTGTTTAACTATTGCAAACACATCCCCATTGAATAACTTCATTTAATGGACGTGATTTTTTTTTTATTTTTTTATTATTTTTTTTAAACATTCATGAATTCATTTATAGAGGAGGAGATTGGACGGGGCGAGGCCGGTAAAGGGGGGTTCCGACCGTTTTGGGAAAACTAGTTTGGCCCGTTTAGAGATTAGAATTTGCATAGGGAATAGTGTAAATACCGGTTGAATTGAACGACCTTACGAATTTCCATAAACCTAACAGGTAACTTTACGAATTTGCTTGGCCATTTTCAAATCCCAAGTGGAAAACATGAAATATGTTGATTGAAACGTCCGGTCAAAAAACCTGCCTGACTAGCATTATGTTTTATATATTTCATTTATGATTTTCTTCATTTCAAGGTGATATTATTTAAAGAAAAACATTTCCTTTGTCAGACTGTCATTATTGTTATTAATTATAGCTTTAGATTAAACTTTTGCTTGAGTCGTTGGAAAAATTTGCTTGTTGAAAGTGTCTTTTCTGCCTGAAGTTAGAGCGAGGAAAATGGAAACGGCCTTCCACCCCTAAAGCGCTATTAACTTATTAAAACCAATTTTGAATAATAAACGGCCTTTTCTTTCAGGCCAGGATGTGCTTTACGCCCCCCCCCCCGGGGTTATTTCTGTTTCGTCGTGTAAACCGTGAAGATGGCGCGTTCCGTAACGTGGTTACGAAGGGATGTTTACGTTGAAACCACCAGTTTTACGAGTAGCTGGGTTGAGTTAAGCCAGGACGAAAACTTAAAAAAAAAATAATATTATTATGCCAAGTATGAGTGCGACTTTGTTAGTGTGTTTATAAGGTGGAATGCAAATAGAAAGAGGGCCGACGGTAGACGAGTCTAGGGAGCAAAAACATCCCCCATCCCTCCTGACCTTGGCTAGAAAGTGAAAACTCCAGACGGATCCCTTTTTTTACACACTACCCTTCTACCACCCCTATTAATTTATAAAACCGTTCTCCTAGCCTAGACTCGTGAACATAGTCGAGCCTTTACGAATATTTTCATCCTTTATTCAATATGCCGGGAGTTGAACTTGAAACGCAACGCAAGTCAATTCGAAAAATTTTTCCCATGAAAAACGGTTAGGCAGCAAATGTTTCGAATCTAAACAGAATTTGGCCAACAGCAACGAAAAACTCGAAAGCAGCGAAGCTATACGGACCCCTTAATACGTCTCGTAATAAAAATGATGGCATTTCCTTCAATTCTAGTCATACCCTTTCAATCATATTTTGACATTTTCTGACTTCACAAATGGCAAAATCTCTCCTAGGCCTTCCAGAAGCCTAACTATTTATTTCCCTCATAAAAGGCAATAGTTATCCAGAAATCGGGTTTTATCGATTTTACGAAAAACCCTTCGCGTTGTATAATTAATAATTTCAATATTTGCACGCATAGATCAACGTCTGTAGGCGATCTCATTCAAATATATATATTGGAAGATATCAAAATATCTCCTAGATAAAACGCGGAAGTAAAACAAGTTTATATTCAAACTGTGCAAGGAATCATTTCGAAACAATAGATCAAAAAACATAATTTGAAATAATTATTATTTATTTGCTCATGTTTATTAAACGGACGGTTATCCAACATTGGGAGAGGGTCTGTCGACCTTTCCCGATCTTTTTGTTATGACAATTATTAAATCTTTTTCAAGGTATAAATAATAGGAATAAATAATTGTTACTATAACTGTGCCTAATGGTAAAATAAACCACATATATTTATTATATAAATATTAATAAGATATTAATAATTAAAAGTAAGTAAATAATTGACTATTTAAATATATATGACGAAATTTAAACCATTTTAAAGCAAATTTATGCTCGATGTAACATTTTTCTAAACATGAAAAATGAATAGAAATTACAAGACAGATGGAGGGCCTATCACCCAATTAGCTCAAGAAATATCGAGTGCTCCAGAGTAGCACGTAATTTAAAGTAATTTATTAGTGTGAATTGGTGTGTCTTATTTGCGTTATTTATTCCCGAAGTGCAGAGAAGCTACCAATAGGATAAAGAAAAGAGAGATTTGGTTAATGTTACATCATAAATTATTGTAACTGGCTGGAGAACAGCAAGAGAAATTAATAGGTTTACAACGCGAGAAAGGTAAGAAATAAAATGCAATGCTAAGAAAGAGCGATGACAATTCAGTTTGACGGCCTTAAAACTATAAAAACAAATCTTAAGCAAATGGCCGTTCGTATGTTGCCGATCTTCTTCTGTCCTATATGTTAAACCAAAAATCTCTGGATAATTTCTTTAATTCTACTTGATGAAAATGTCAATTAACAGCACATTTAATGTCGTTAATTAGAAAAACTAATATCTCGTACGGTTAATTGTGAACTGTATATTTTTTTTTGCGATTTGAAAAGGAATTATTCAAAGATGAAGAAGCTCGGTTTCAAGCAGTAGCGACTTCTTTTGAATTAAAATTTCACTGTCAACCCAGGATTCTTAGGCGTCCTTTCTTATCAAATAAGCTGTTACGTAACACAAATTAACGATAAATTAAGTTATAAAACAACTGTGAAATCTATTTCTAGTATTGAATAACTGCAATTCCTGAAGTGATAAGCCATTTAGGCCGGACTGTTCAAATAACGGTTGCGAGATCGGACTTTCAGACGGGAAAATCTGGAAAACGAGATAATTTATTTTCATTATACAAAAGCCATATCACAAGATAGAAAAAAGAAAAAAAAACCAAGAGCTGAGTCTTTTTTTTCATATCACAGTGAGAATTTAAATCGACTGGAAGAATCTTATAAAAATGGCCGCCTTGCTACCGTGTCCTCCCGTTTTTATTCTCATGTTATTTCTTCCATTATTATATACATGTGTACGTTTTTTTAATACAAACTACCGTGATAAAGTGTTATTGTCCTTTTTGTGAAGGAATATGTTTGGAGGAAGTGACGTGTTAAGTTGAAAATATTCGCCTTATAAATAGAAGTGAAGGCAAAAATACATCCTGGATAAGTTTAAAAAAATCAAAGTCAATTATGATTCATCTTTTTAAAAGAGGGACCGCGATGGCCTAGTGGTTAGGCGGTCGTCTGACTATTTACCACACTTGCGATCCTGGGTTCGAATCCCAGCTCAGCCCATGTATTTTTTAATTGATAATAGTATGAAAGAAGTATTGTAACGTGGTTTTGACTCCTCGTCGGTAACGTCGGCAGGACGTTAGCCCTCTTGTATGACCGGAATTGCTTTACTTCCTCGTACGATGTTTTCTTTTACCTTCTACACAGGATATACAAATTATCGATTCCTTCGGCTGATTATTTATTATTTTGCTTTTGTAAACAAAAGTTTTAAGCCGCACATGGCGTAAGTTTTTTCGCGTTTCAGAAAAACTTAATTCTTTCACCTGTCTCACAGCAGGTGAGCTTTATTAATTTTTCCCTTCAGTGTAATCTTTTAAATTAAAAACGGCCGATTCACGGTTTTTTAAGTATAATAGACAAATAGTCTGTGTAACCTGGTAATATTTTTATATTCTTTGTCTAAATAAATCATGATCCACTAAAATAGTTTTATTTATAGACAAAAAAGGTTAAGACCTAGGTAAGACGTTGAGCTGAATTTATCTCTAATCGACTCCTGGATGCTTCTTGATATTAATGAACAAAAATAATATATAATCAACAAACAACTCCAGGACTTTTAAATACCCCTCTCCTCTAAAGGAGGATAATGGTCGATGATTCTGCCAAGAAATAATTGGTTCGTGGCTAAATTCTTTGCCGTGTCCCAGACGACGTCTGAGAAGAGTGCGAGGAAATATAGGAAGGGAGGATAATAAATAGCGAGCCCGAAGGGTGTTCGTCTGAGGGGTGGCCCACGTTGCCAGCCCTCGAGCCTTATGAATAATCGAATAGAAGGCATTCCGTCCGACTGTCTGCACTTTTCAACTTTCATGGACATAATATAAGACAGAAGAGAAAGTCTTGTTTCTCATAAAAAGAAGCTACAATAAGTAATAACTGTCGAGTTGCAATCTGACGTAATACATACTAAACTTATTATGTGTAGGCAACTTTAGATGATTGAAATTATACATCGAAAAAGACGAAAACTTTTTCGATTATGTTCGAGTTTGAGCGTTTTTCTTTACACGTCGTACTACGTGGTTTACGAGTTTATTTCTTCTATAACATAAAAACACAGATCAGAGACAGTTCAGACTCGTTCGAATGTAAACCAGACATCTATCTCTCTTTTAAGAGGCATTGTTTTTATATAGCTTATTTCTATTCTAGAATCGAAGCAACGAGATGGAAATATTGAAGGGAGTCCTTTTGCATCGTTCTGGCCAACACGACCAACTGCCTTACTTCAAATCCTCCCTACGTTCACACTTCAATTTTTGGACTTTTCTTAGAATGTTTAAATAGATTTCTTGAAGAGAAAGAGACGCAACAAAGAGGCCTAATTACATGTTAGGAGGTTTGTTGCTAGTTTTCCTTCTCGATTCCCAGTCTTGTTAGTAACCTTCTCACGACATATGCCGGTGGTTTGAATAAAAGGAGAGGAAGGAGAGAGGATAAAAACTAGTTTTGAATCGGTCCGATCAGTGCAGGTAAAGGACAAACCTGCGCCGTCTGCTATTTCCCAAGACGGGATATTATTGTCGCGTTGGTAGTTTATCATTTACGAACCACTGTACCAGTTGAAAGAAGGGGTTGACAATATTTCTTAGACAAAATTGCATCACAAATATCCCACTCCGTCTCGGCCAGGCTCATTATCTTTTTTCCAATGTTGCCCTATCGGAATCCGACAAGAGATAACGCTCTTTTACATTTTTCTGATTCTCACTGAAGACTAAAATCCAACCTTTTTTCTTTGAATAACGTCGATTTTTCCTGCGTTGATATTCTATAGCATACATTTGATCGTATTATCCTTTCCAATTTCTTAAGGAAAAATGTTCGTACGACTTATAAAAAAGTTCATTTTCTGGGTATTTTACGTAAAATACTGTTGAAATAACAGTATCTCGTCTCTACAGGGTGTTCCCAGAGCGTTCGTCCTCTTCCTTGCTCGGTGTCCTGACAAGGACGCAAGGATTTTTTAAGTCCACACCTATCCCGAAGGCCTTCTCAAGCGGAGGATCGTTTCTCAAGAAGGGAGGCGACGCGCTTCATCCTAAGGCGTGTTGTGCAATACCGTAGGATTTAAAAAGGCTCTTCCCCGCTTGGCCCTTCTGCAGGGCTGGGTCCTCCCGAACAGAAAGCCGAGAAGGCGGCTATCGGAACTCCGAGTGGTGTCGCACCCCTACCGAAGGCACTTCGGACTGGCTCCGGTTTTCGATTTAACTGAAATGCTAAACACCACCTAGAGAAAAACTCCTCTAGACTACTCTCCAGGAATCGCACCACGGATCACTACGAATCCAAACCTACAGCAAGCAAAAGGCTCGAGACCTGCTTGCGGCCTTAGTTCAGTAATTCTCGCATGCTGCTATCCGCGAAATGTGATTGATCGCACACCCGACAGTTAATTGTAGCCAGAGTCTTATCTGCCTGGCCCCCAAGGCTGCAGAAACCTGAAAAATCCTCTTGCTTCCAAAAGGAGGGAGGGGGTTGAGGATAAGAGAAGGAATAGCATTGAGAATAAGGGATTTTAAGTCCGGCCATCCCCTGAACAGACGTTATTACTCCAGAAGGTTATCCCGACATGTTATGTTAATCCTGGAATCAGCATGGAGTCACTTATTAGGTCCGTTTTCATTCCAGGGTTTGTTGGACTACTCAAACACGTTTCGGCATTGTGCCATCTTCTGTGAGGAACGTTGGGTGACTCGAGCCAGGAGTCAAATCAATTTACAACACTTCTTTCATAATATTCTCAATAAAAAAATAAAAAAAATAGGCTGTGCCGGAATTCGAACCTAGAACCGCCCTAGGAAAATAGGAATAGCGTTCCTAGTAAGGAGGGACCCTGGGCCGGTTCAGTATGACTTCACTGACTCGCAGAACAACACTCATCGCCAAGAAAAATCGGACAAAAAAGCCCCTATTGTTCAAAGTCTGTTTAACTTTTAGGTTACGCCAAGTTTTCACAACTTTATTGAATAAAGTCCCCTTTATCTCATAACATGTCAAATCTACTTTAAATTCGATTATACCAATTAAAAAGCACTAAAAGGCTATCAGTATTATTTTTTTAATTCTAATCTTGAGCAAAAAAAATTAAAATCACTTAGAAGATAGATTTTTACGAGCTTCCAAAGTTCTCATATAAAGTTTAAGTTTCTCATCGTTCTGTAAATACTGACAGATATGGTGTTCACAGAAAATTTGCCACTGTTAGTCAGCTTTAAACACGTGTATATAATTTCTCAAACGTCAGTCATGAACGGTCTAGAATTAAGTCCAAAGTGTGGACTTAACTATATTCAACATATTTCACTTTTTATGTAACTTAACCTTTCACAACTTTATTCCATAAAGTACAAAGTGCCTTATAAAATGTTTGTACTACTGTAAATTTTATTGTACCAACAGAGAGAATATTAAAACCCTACGAGCTTCATTTATTTATTTTTTTTATTGTATCCTTATTCGAACAAAATACTGTAGTAATGTAAATAGTCCCACTCGCTTTCTCTTATTAAGCATTTCCGTTTGAGTATTATTTTTTTTTTTTTTGCAAGCAGGCTCCGAATCCTGAGATTCCCTCAAATCCGCGTAACCGCGCCTTTTCGAGCTCTTATCAAATTGAAGTTTTATAGTCGTAGAAAAGCCGAGCTAAAAAAGTGAAAAGTGTCATCGTTCCTGGTCTGAAGCGACAAATCCCTAGTTGTAAAAACGTTGCAAATAAAGTCGAGGTGAAACGTAAAATCAATCGAAATAGGGGTAGTGTTCGTACTCGATGATACCAACCCCTTGAAACGAGCCCCATTGATGTAATACACATGGTAACGATATTTTGTGTAAACGCGCCTTTTAATACCACAAAAACCGTTTCCACGCGATGGCCCCTTCCTGTGTCTTTTGTACGAAAGTCAAGGAGGGTTAAAACACAGGCATTTTGAAAGTTTAATATATTGGTAAATTCTAAACGAAACCACACGGACAATACTCAATTGTACATACTCGAAATTGTAAGTTATATAAATTTTATTTATTATGGAAAATGTTGTTTTAACTTGGATCAACTGGTCTCATGTTACTCAGGCTGATAAGGCCTGCGAAATTTCAGACTTATAAGGAAAACTGTACAACTTTTAAAACAATCAAGTAAAAACTATATACATAACAAAAAAAAAACACTGCGTAACATCAAATGAATAAAAAAACATCAAAACTCCCTAGACTTCTATTCATTCCAGGAAAACCCACCCGCTCGTATTAATTATTTTAAAAAAGTATAAAAAGGATTACAAAAAATTCACTGAATCAAAAAGGTAGAAGATGAAATATGTGTGGTAGTCAAAACTAGCGAGAATAGACGGACGCAGCTACGATGTCCATGTAATCCGACCTTTTTTTAGATAATAATCACACTGGAAAACCAAACAACACATATTAACGTCAGTTATCCCGATAAACAACATAAGCCACGAAAATGGCTTATTTTCCGCCAAATCTTAAAACCAATTAGTGTTTATATTATTAAAATTTTCGCCGTTAATTTTTTCTTGACTAGGACTTGAAGAAAATTAACGTAAAACTCAACTGTATATATATTATTTTTTAAGAATTTAACTGTTCATTTTGCCCTGAATTAAAATACAAAGTAATAAATTATACTTTTCCTTTTACAACGTATAGTTTCTGTACAGGGTTTTCCCTTCAGGCTTTTTCGGAAAGATCTTAGCATCTAGGTTTCAAAACGGCCCTCGGGGCTTTGAAAACGGATTAACAAAAATTACACGTCTGAGCATGAGGGGGGAAATCATAAGATTGGGTAGATCGACTCTAAGCCCTAAGGGACGGGGTGCAGATTTATGAATTAAACATCTAGGGGAAAATTACTATTGCAGACGAATAAAATTTTTCGAAATTAAATTATAGGTGAAACCTTTTGGAAGAAAAGTCACGAAAATAACATGCCCTTTGTATGTTAAAATAAAAGACTGTATGCTAATAGACAAATTTTCTACCTTTTACACTATAATTTTACTGATGTACTTTTCTTTTACAACAGATTGAACTAAATTGATGAAGTCTAATGAACAGGTGTTACACCAGATGCACCAGAATAGAACTATTTTTCAACCAAAACATTTTGATGTTTGAATAAATGAATTTATTTTTGCCTTTTTGTCATTATTAGGTTTATTAACTGGACAAACTTCATAATGGCCGGTGGAGTTGGTTGTTCTGCGAATGGGATCGACAATGATAATCGCTGCTTTACGGTTGCATTCCATTTTCGGTTGTTGAGTTCATCACTGAAGCGGATTCAATTTGTTCAGATTGTACCAAGTTCACACGGAAATCTTGTATCAGCCCGCTCACGTTTCAGATATTATATGCTGCCTTTTTAAACATAACATGGAGGAAGTGAATCGTACTGTAATTTCGTTAATATTTTGCTCCCCTAATTTTTTCGTCGTGAATATCGATCGGGTAGGCCACGTCATGTAACATTTCCCCCTTTTCTACCGATTTTTTTCCTCTCAGTCACTCTCTTTCTCTCTCCCTCGCTTTCTTTTCTCCCCGTCACAAAACTCAAGCGGCAAAGTATTCCGAAGAACGTTGAGGAGGCGGGGGGGGGGTCGTAAAAGGCCATAAAAATGAACCCGTTTGGTACCTGGGGGTTGGAAATCGCACGGCTTTTCTACCTGATCCTGTGTGCGTGTTGAGTGTGTGCTTGCGTATTATTGCGCAGAGGTATGCAGCAAGGAAATAAATCGACCCGAGGCCGGTTTGACATTTTCGGACTGGGACCTTTTTGCTCTCCGCTCAATAGTGGTATCGTAAAACCCGTACGCGTCGAATGTGTGAGATGTGTGCCTCCAGGGGTCGTAAATCGTTTTCATCCGAAAAGAGAAAATTCACCCTACGTTTTCTGCTCTCAGAGGAGGCCTAGATAGTTTTTTTCGCTCGCACCTTGCGACTGTTGCGCATTTTGTCGGCGGACGCCTTTGAAGAAACTGCCCTCGACTGGTTGAGGAGGCAAGCTCTCCATTGAAGTCTTAGGGGACCTTTCCAGGGCGAATCCTATCTTCCATTTCCCTCTAAGGTAAAGCCAAACTAAAATTTTACTCATATACTTTTTATACATACATTAACAGATCTGCTTATAGCTACATTTCGTGACAAGACGAGTGTTGTTTTTTTCAACTTCCTTATGCGATATCTTCAAATCAGATGTCTTATTGACAAACGGGGCGAATGAAACTAACAATTACACAAAATATCAAATTTAATGCCTCGCATAAAGATTGCACGCCGTCTTAGACACATTCTACAACGAATTCTTCATTAAACTGTGAATAAAATTAAAACAGCATTTAAATTTCATTGTTAAAACACACCATACTTAGATATACTCAAAAGTAAAGTTTTCTTTCCATAAATATAAAAATAGTTCAATAAAGTTTTCACTTTAAGATATTATCAATTCGTACATCATTATTCAAAAAGTCATCTAAATCATTAAAGTTCTTCAGTAAACTTAAGTGATATTTGATACTTTGAAAATGGCAAAAAGAGAGAAAATTCGAACGGTTGTATGTTGAGATGGAGAGTTGGTGTCCGAGAGTATCGAGGTCAAGCGTTGGAGAAGCGGCGAATTTACCCGAAGGCCGTGGGTTCGAATCCCGCTCGTGAAACTGAATTTTTATCTCAACCAATACCATAGAAAGAATAATTAATTGAAAGATGTAACTCGGTCAATTGACTACGAAAACGTAAATTAAGTAATATTATTTAGCATTTCAATTTGTTTATCACAAATTTGGATTTTTGGAAATTTTTCAAACTGGGATGGACCTGCGATCCTGTCGATTGTGGATTAATCCATCTCCAATACGGTTATGGTTGGGATAAAAGAGGTGGTCAAAGGAGTTCTGCACCTCGACCTGAGTACGTTAGCGTAGTAACTTGCGTCTTTTCCTCTCCCAGTTGCAAGAATATGCACAAAGTCTCTCACAAAAGCATAAAAGTCTTCTCTGTCTGACAACATCTGCACAGTGTTGCCTTTGTGTATACATCTATCTGTAGTGCTTTCTTAGCTAAGCAGCGCCCTGTGAGGAGCCTTTGAAGCCATCCAGAATCCTGGTTGTGTTGCGGTTACCCTCGAATAATTAATTCCATTATAAATTTTGCGGTTGGCCCTTCTATGAATCTCTTTGCTTGCCTAATGCCTGTGATGTTGTTGCATCAGGTTGTGGATTTATTAAGGATCCATTTTACAGGTCATAGTAGGGTTCGGGGCCTAGAGAATTCATATTGGCTCCTTTTTTGGCCAAAATGTCTACTTCCTCATTGCTTCTTTGCCCTGGATGGACAGGTACCATTTCAAGGTCAGGTGTTACTGACTTCTGCCAGGGTTGCTATACAATTCCATACGCTTTTTGCCCTTATCTCTCGTACGAGGCTAAGGTCTACCTGGAATGCGTTCCTAGCCTTTTTATATATTTCTCTGGCGTAGTGTTCAATTGCTATCATTTCAAACTGGAAAATTGTAGAGTATTTTCCTATGTTTAAAGTTAGTTCGATCTCCGTATTCATCTCGATGATACCACGTCCCGTGCCCATTATTCGTTCTTGAGCCGTCGGTATTCCAGTAGGCATTTCCAACCAACTACCTCAACATTTCTTTTGTATAAAAAGATCCCTTCCCAAAAGTTTTAAAGGTTCTCAAAATTTCCATCCAATACACAACACTTTTCTCATCCTGAGACCTCCTCGCCCCATAATCTTTTATATTGGGCTCTAAAAATGTGTGCAGTTACGTCCATAGCCTGTGTTGTGCCTGTAAGAAAAAACTATTACGTTTATACGTATTATATATAACGTCTATTTTATATGTGCAGGACACAATTTTTTTTTTTGTTTTTTTATGGAACCAGAATAAACAAGCTTTCATTTTTTACATTAGTAGTAGATAGTGAAGGTCTAAATTTGTTCATATCTCTTTCAGGTTTTGTTAACTTCAAAATTTCAAGGGAGAATTGAATTTATCAAATTTATTGAAAATAACCGTATCTAACTTTTCCAGCGCACGTCTTATGGCTTTTTTGATGTCCAAAGAATAACAAATCTCTTGGATCTTTGAAACACTTAGACTTAATTTTTTAGACTGTTGACTTGTTTCAAGTAGAAAATACAAAACTGACTACGAAATGAATGTAAATTTCTAAAAACCTGGGCTGAGAGCTCACCACAGGTAAAAGCCTTCAGCAACAATGGTCATGGGAGTAGCCGAAATCGGCTATTTCCAGCCAATCGGGATTATTCGCCCTCCCCACCGCGCTTGGAAAACGCTTTCCTCCTTTTCCACCTAATAAGCAAAACGTTCTGACCTTTCTGGGTCAGGTACCTCCTACCGTAGGAAAAACGGCCACTTAGGATCGCCGATTTTAGTTTCCACCATTCAATCCGCAATTTCACAATGGCGATTGATGAGCTTTTCTGTTCGGTTATAATATTCATAAATTTTGATTTTATACCCAAATGGCACAATCTTAAATAAATTATTTCCAGAACGGACAATCCAGAAATAGCTATTACTAGAGTTACCCAAAGTAAATATCTAATTATCTGTGATATTGTTCGTTCCTCTTCCTTCTTGAACTATTTTCAGTGGTGTTTTTTTTTTTTTTTTTATTAGAAGACGTACATATTTATGACAAAATAAAAGGCGGACCAAATATCGAATTAAGACGAAATTTGAAAGATTAATGGGTTAATTTCTTTCAAATCTCGTTTTAAATCGATGAATGAAATTTTTTGACATAAGTGAACAGTAAAATAGATTTTATTGTAAAACAAGTTTGTTTTTGCTGTGATAAATAAAGTAATTTCTCATGCTGAACCGGCATTGGGCCACTTATTGGGTCCGTCTTCACTTTTGTTGAACTAACCCAAATGCGTTTCGGCATTGCGACATCTTCAGTGATAAACTACCCGTTGGATGTCGCAGACGATGAGGCAAACCAGTATACTATACATTTTTCAAACCATGGTCTCATCCGGGATTTGAACCCACGACCGAAGGGTGGCAAATAGGAGTCAGCCTCCTCAGCTACAATGATTTTTTGCAATAATGCATGAAGATATTCTAAATATTTTAACTAGCGTCCAAAAAAGTTTTTTGCCTATTTAACTCCGAGAGATTGTGATCTTGAAAAATAAGATGAATGATTACGAGTAGAGAAAGGCCGAGACAAATGAGTATAGGCAGGCCGCAAGAAATCTCAAAATTTGGGCTAAAGTCATTGTAAAGAAATCAGCGGTTTGTAGTACAGTTTCGTAGTTTAGATATTTTTCACGTTTTCGACGGCAGTTACATATATGGAATGGTCTGTGAGGAGACAAGCGGACGGAGAAAGCGAACGCGAAATATGATAACCTTATCTCCTAAGAGGTCGAAAAACTTCGTTTTCAGACTGATTCAATTTTTTCGAATTTTTTAAAAGCCATAGAGGGCCATTTATTAGTTAATAACTCTCCCTTTTATATAAGAGGCCGACAATAGGGGAGTACAAACGACGCCGGGGTACAATAACAAGCCTTCCACCCTTCTATGCCCTTTTCTTTCGGGGGAGAAAAAAAGCTACCAGGGTTGTAGTGAAAAAACCCTCCCCTTCGGCTGTCCCGTTCCTATGTATTCCTTTGCAAACGAGTCTTAGAACAGGTGTACACATTTTTTCGTATATTATTATCTATGTACATCGCGAGAGAATTGAGTATGGAAAGACATGGGCGAAAAGCGCGACACCGCGGACCCATTGTTGAATTAATAAACCGGCTTTACCGAAGGTGGAAAGGCAGAAATGGGAATTCGCGTGCAAAAATCGGGAGCCGCGAGTAGATTATTACGTTAAGACTCGCGAACCTTGCAGGTCTGACCTTGCATAAGTTAAACATTTAGACGGCGCTCTCGTTTCGCTCCTCAAATCTCTTCCACCGACAAGATTTTACCTTCAAAATTATTTACCTTCAAACGAATTGAATCGTATGCTTTAATACAAAAAAATATAAAGAGGCAATTTTAAAAATGAATAGTAGAATAATGAATAGAAAAATAAAAATGAATAGGAGACGCCCGTTACTTGTCCAATTTTACACGACACAGATAAAAATTTCAGTTGTCCTTTTAAATAAAAAATTTTAAATAAAAAAATACTAAAATTATTTTTACATAATACAACAAAACAAAGCATATAAAAATCAAAACGCTGATTTTACAGACAAAGTTGTAGAAATAACTATGTTAAATAATCGAGGTAGACGGGATCAGGCTTGTAGTTCGGTCCTTCCCGATCATATTAGGCTGCCTATGTTTTTGGTTTTTTTTCAGTACGGTTTGCTCTCTCGTCTTCTTCAGTACTTACAATTTATCTATATGATTGAATATTTTAAATACGTTTTTTTTTTAATTGAAGTTTTTTTGCGTATCGTAGCCTAAAGAATTTAGTCCGGCGTGCTTTTTGACTGTCTGACCTTCCAACCTTTTTACATCCTCGTGGCTAGGATGTGGAAACGCAAAGCCAAAAAAAAACTTTATACAACCTTCGTGGCGCAAAGTAACCACAGAAGTTTGAAAAAAGACTAGAATGTCGGAAACGAACAAACTATAAATAAATCTTACAACTTCAGATCAGGAACTTTGTCAATATGCCCATAAAATTATTAAAACTACTAAGACATACTTTTCATCTCAAAATATAGTCTTTACAAACTTATGGATGAGATTGAGATCCTGTAGCCAAATTTCGATTATTGAACATGGATTTGGTCTTTTGTCCTTTGAGCCTGTAGCACGTTTATCGGGTTCGACTTTCCATCCGGCCTTCCCAAATTTTTACTGTTTTAAATGAGAAAAACTCAAAAGGAAACATCGGAGGAGTTATGACGTTGCAAGTGTTAGTCTATTATTACCAACCTAAGCATGGGCTTTTTATTTATTTTTAATAATATTTTGGGTCGGACCAAGTACGAATTGCTTTAATTAAGCATTCTTTTGGCAGGATTTCCGCTCCGCCTCGCACTTCAACCATGCCCTCATGGGGGGAACTACTTTTTAACATATGCGTCGAATTAACGCAACTACGTTAGAAATAATATTGGGTTGTCCGGAAAATAATGCAGGATTTTGGTATTAAACAAAAAAAAAAGAAACTAGTTACTTTAAAGCAATGTTCTTTAATCAAAATAATTTCCCATACTCTCAATACATTTCTCCCAACGTGTTGGTAACTTATTAATTCCGTCTGAGTAGAATTCAGAATTTTTAGAATTGATAAAGTCAATAAATGCATTTTCCAGTTCCGTTTGATTTTTGAATATTATGTGTTGTAAGTAGTGGTCCAGGTGTCTAAAAAAATGGTAGTCAGTAGGCGAGAGGTCCGGAGAGTAGGGTGGGTGAGGCAAAGTTTCATAGCCAAGCTCCAATAATTTTTGTGACGTTACACGTGACACATGTGGTCGAGCGTTGTCATGCAACAAAATGGGCCCTTTCCGATTTCACTTTTCCAATCGCCTTGAGGTGGTCAGCGACGGTCGTTTTACTGACTTTGAGTTGCCCTGCAAGTTCTCGAACAGTTGTTTTGGGGTTTTCTTCCACCACTGATCGCAGAACATCATCATTAAGAGAGGAAGGCCTTCCACGACCTTCTTCATCTTCAAGGCTGAAATCTCCCTCCCGAAATTTTTTAAACCACCTTTGCACAGTGCACTCATTAACACAACCCTCGCCCCAGACTTGGTTAATGTTTCTAGCCGTTTGGGCTCCGCTTCGGCCGAGTTTAAACTCGTAAAAGAAAATCGTACGAAATTCTCGCTTTGACATTATAAGGATGACTGAATTATTTCCAAGTAGCGGAATGCTACAGAGGTAAACAAACAATATCATTTGGAAGAGGATTAATAAGTGTTGACATTCATACAAATGAGTAATCCTGTAAACGTAAACAGAATATTTTATATAGATTTTTTTTAATGAAAACTTAAAATCCTGCATTATTTTCCGGACAACCCAATACTTAGCACAAGAAAACTGTAGACTGATTTTTCAGTAACATTTCATTTTTTAGTTGTGAATGGAGATGAGTGATTAACGGAACAAAAGAAATTCTCTTAAGTTGGCCTAAGCTGGCTTTTCGTATGGGCTCTTCCTCTGTCACTTGCTCATCTCTCTCTGGCTCACTTACTCACTCTCTCTCTATCTCTTCCTCTCCTTTTCTCCTTCTCTCTTCTTCTCTCTAATTGTAAGAAAGTCGTTCACAACCTAAATTTGCTCGATTTTTTTTAAGTAAAATGATATTCATTCATTTATTCATTACAACCTTTGCCATCATGGGAGGAAACTAATTTTTAACATATGTGTCGAATTAAAGCAGAACGTTTGGAGTGAAACTCGAGACGAGCTTTTCGTATAAAACTTTCCTAGGTTCTAGTTGGTTTTTTTTGTCCCCCCTGTGTGAAAGCGTGCGTGCAAAAGTGTTTGGAACTTTTTTAATAGACGATGTGAATAGTAATAGGGTCTGCGATGAGGTGCGTGCGACTTTCATCCCCCCCTCGTTCGACGTTGCCGGTTTTCATCTAGGATCGACTAGAGACACTTCCTCGTTTCGATACGCACTCTTACGCATATGTGTTTAACCCGTAATATAATGCCGTCCGAATAGAAAAGTCCAATTCGTAGTTTTTTTTTTATAGTAAACATACGTTCAGTCTTTTTGGCCCAACCCCTTTCTTGTATTACTCATTTAATACAATTTATAAACTCATTAGTTTTCATTATCAGATTTCTTTATCAAAATAAATTCTAAACGGAAATTAAATCGATGTGCAATTTGTTTTGAAATGGCAATATGACGAAGGGGCAACAGGCGGATCGTGAGGAATAGCGAGAACGAGCGGACCGAATACAATCGATTAACACATCAGATACAAATTTGTCTCAGATCACAAGGCGTAATATCACGATTCGACTTTCAGTCGCGCTTTTTTTCTCGCAATTTTGGCCATGTGATCAGTTCCGCCTGAAGATGGCTTTTCAACCGAAAGCTCGCAGTCCAACTTGAAAAACATTGACACAGATAGCTCAACGTCTTAGATTTCGGCGTTGTCTAGGGCTCGTAGAGAATTTTAGGTATGCATTTTTTCTGAAAGTGGGAATTGTTGCGTCTTCGACTTTGCCTACCTCTAAAAGTTTAAAACTTATTTTTATTGTTTTTTTGCCAACGGAATTAAATTCGACGCAGCAAAACTTGTGAAAGAAATTGTTTACGTTCTATCGGCGCGGTCTACTGAGACGTTTCGCCGTTTCGCGGAACGGGTGACTTTGAACTTAGTGTTTATGCTTGCAAAGTTTAATATTTTCCTTATGGAAACGACAAGCTGTTTATTCTTTTGTTTCATACCGCTTGCAAAATTCAACCTACGAAGTGTTTGTATTTCCTTTAAAATGATTCTTTGAAACCTTCTGGAATTCGGACTGGTAAAACGTTTAGCCTAATATTTTTAGGTTTAATTGCATTGTTTATGTTTTCTTTGTGTTAACACTTATCCTTTAGTAAGCCTAAGACGTTTCTTATCTTTACAGCAGTGGGATTTTTGTTTTGTATTTATATATTTAAAATGGGACAACGTCAGTTTTGAGGAGGATATTTTGTGATTCGTGAATCGTTCAGGGCGAATTATTTGACAACTCAAGAGTTATGACGGTGTCTTGAAATAATAGTTTATTGCAGGGCGAACGCTTGACTAGTTGTGGGGAACAGCGAGGGCATTCATCTCAAGGGAATCTACCCCTCCTCGGTTCGTCACACATTTACCAAAGGGGAGAGAACCTAGTAGACATCCGGTGTCGAGCCTGGACGAAATATCCGACAAACCCTGAAACAGAAAATTCACCCACGATTTGGCGACGAGGGCCGTCGAGGCAGAGCTGAGGTGTTCAAACGCGCCATGATTGCTGACAGAAGTCTATTCACGGCGAGTTACACTAAATCCCTCTCGCGTTGCACATGGATGAAATCTCTAAAATTTGGAAATAATAATAATGATAATAAGTTTAGGGGCCGACAAACAAGTGAGGCCATCGTCGGCCCCCTGTGTTTTAATTATCTTTCTGGCAGCCTCGATCTTGTACTGACTCTGCGTTTATAAGGAAACTAAGTCCATACATTCTAGCCTTAGCCAATAATAAAAGCCCCATTTTCTCCACTTTTACACGTTTTTAAACGTTCAACCACTTGTACTTTCAATGTTGACAAGTATCTTATTCAGATCGCAATGACAGTTCCAAAGCAAACCTTCAAATAAAGTTAAACATTAGCTTTTTTTTTATTATAAAAGTTGCTGGAACTGGCCTCCTCCTTACAAAACACACCGAAGTGACCCTTGAATCTCTTCGCTGTTGGCTCTCGTCTCTTCACATGATTACCGAATCCTTACACTAAGATAGCTTATGTCCTCAATAGTTGAAGGAGTGGTACTCTGTATACTTCCGACTAATGCCTAGCCCGTGCTTGAAAAAACCTCGGTGTCAAATTTGGGCTTCGGGCCGGCCAACGCACACGCCCATTTCCTTATTCATCTTCCCGGATAATTCACCCAGATCGGACGGGGTAGGCGTACGCATTGAAAAAAGATGCCACCTGATTGCAAGGAAACATGTGAATAGATGAGAGCCAACAACTAAGAGATTCAAAGGTTCTAACCAGTTGTCGACGTAAGGCTTTTATTAAACAAAAACGTGGTTGTCATTTGTTTAATAACATTGATAGAAGTTAAGATAGAAATGTGTGGTTGCCGGCGTTCAACGACATTTTTAGTCTAGTTTTATCGTCTTCAGTATTGTCTACTTCATCTACTTGGAATACACCCTGTGTACATCACCATAAACATAGAAGTCTTGTTACATTCCCTTCCCCGAAGAACTCCATATACCTCGGGCGGGGTCATTTCACGCTAATAAATTGCATTCATTCCGATAAATTAAAGTAAACACAACAACCGGTACAAACCTAAGACGCCTGGTCAAATTCACTCCACCAGAGTATACATCGGGGTTGAACCCACTCCATTGTCGCTAATTTTTACTCTACAGATGCCACACTCTCACCCCAGAGTATTCGATGTTCCTTGGAGCGGGGACCTGTCCAGGAGAAAAAGTAAAACAATTCCTAAAACTTGGAAATAACCTTCCAAACGTTGTTTTACAATCCACCGGGGGTGGCTTTATTTCAGACCGACTTCAAAGGTCTGCTGTTTATCCACTCTGTATGTAAAATTGCTTAAATTGGGGCAATTACGTTAATACGTAGGAGTCTGTAATCATATATCTAGATTTGGAACATGTTTTTTTATTCATCGCTAGAAAAAATTTAAAAGCAGCCTGAATTCGGAAAATATAATTCGCTTATTTCAATTAGACCCTTCTGAAACATATTTTCATCAAAACAATAGAAAATGACCGTGTGGCTCTTATCTAAGACGTTAGATATTGACATTTTTCCTAGGGTCGTTACGACTATAGTCTCCCTTTCCTAGCCTAGGACGGAAAAGATCCATTTGGAATTAACCATTTCACATGTGTATACCCAAGAAAGCGCTTTTCGGTTTTCGCGCGCCATTTTGCAATTCTGGTCCAAAAGGCAATGAGGATTGGTCCTGCTTTTGCTAGTTTACAATTTCCTCCTGTCTTGGCATCTTCATCAGAATTACCTAACTGACAACTTTGAGTTGAATCAGCTTGGAAAATTGGTAATATGGGGCCTGGATGTTGAGGTGGCGTGTTTTAAGGCCTTCATTGCCTCTACATATTTCTCTGTGCACTTTTTAGTTTGTTTTGGAGTATCTTTGGTGACCAGAGGTCCACTGCATGAAAATTTTGATCTGTATAACATAATATTACTCATTGACATCGGAGTTAGCTTGTTTTACTATGAAGCTGAAGATATGTTTTACCAGATCAGCTGAATGTGGAGTATCCTAAAGTTGTCTGCTCTTGGCTCTCTGAAAAAATATGTATTTGTATGCACGTTTGGGTATTTCTTGTGTCCAACTGCTTGATCTCAGCTTGTAAAATTGATAGAGTGTGGCCTGGAGGTGTCGCTAGGCCAAAATCTTGGATTTTTTACTCTTACTCCATTTTATGTTCCATAATTGATCATTGTTGTATCCTTGTCATACATTGTTTATACTTTTTAACATTATTTATTTTAATTTTAATTAATATAGTAATAATAATTAATTTTACGATTATTTCTTTGTCATTATTTAAGCAATATTTCATTTTATCCTAAAAGTCCACCCATTTTTTACCAAAGTACACAGTTGGATTTAAAATTGGTGGACTAATAATGCAATAATAATGGCACAATGATAATGCACCCGTGATATTCACATACTGGAGAGTTACCTGATTTCGTTTCCCATAGAGCTCGAGTTTTATTGGCATTCCATGATAGGTTTAAAAGGAAGGTGGATTATTTTAAAACCTTCACCACTTTTTGGCTGTCTGAGAAAACGTATGTCTGTGCACTTGTTAGGTTGTTTTCGGGTATTTCTTGTGTCCAAGGTTCGACTACATGTATCATTTTGTAAATCTGTGGGGGGGGCCTTGAGATTTCGCTAGATTTTGGGCCTTTGATTCCTGCCCGCTTCATGATCAGTAAAGTAAAATGTAAAAAAATCCCCTTGAAAGCAATTCAAAGACAGTTTAAATATTTATATATTGCTATATATGTTTGACTACAAATATTTACATATAATCAAGGACGAAGTGGATAAGGCGTCAAACTCTCGGCTAGTGGACCCCACAGTTGTTGGTTCGATTCCTACCTCATTAATCTGTCTCTGAGCATATATAGCAGTTACAAAACAAAAAAATGCAAAATAAATAAAAGTAACTTCGGACCCAGTCAGAAATTGTAGGGGTTACGCCCTATTTTAAGGCTTTCAAGGCCTGCCGGCCACGGTCGTGAAAGTTGTAAGAAAGTCGACGGAAAAAATTGCCCAATGCTTAGAAATCGAAAAGGGGAAGGCATGGCAACAGAGTTGTTGAAATCGATTCTACCCAAAAAATGGCCCTTCCGAGTACCATTGAACGTTATAAAGTATACAGAAAACTTTTCCATAACACAATCACGAAGCTCGTAGACTGAAACGTCCATGCGATAGTGCTGGCCGTTAGCAAGATGTTTATCCCAAGGATGCAATTATTCGACTTTCAGAAAAAATGGAAAAATTATTTTCAATGTGGTCGCAAGAGTGGTTCAATTTTAAAGCCTATTCTTTGGAAAATACTGCAAATACAGTGAAGAACAAAATGAGACGTTTTATGTTTCTGTGGTGGGCTATGCTAGATGGCTAGGGGGCTCAACAAGTTAGTTAATGGAGTTAATCAACATTAACAACCAAATTAGCCAGTTATTTATAAAATAAGAGGAGGTCAATAGAACACTCAGGTCGAGGTGCAGAAGGTGGTTGTGGTCACCTCATTTATCCCGCTAATTTTTGGAAGGCAGTAAAGTTCAATGGGCTCTTTAGTAATTAAAGAAAATTATTGGCAATAAGACCTGCCTTTTCCCAATCCATCCTAAAAAAAAATTAATGGCTAGTTTAGTTTCTTAATATTAACACCTTTATTGGCAATTGACTGAAAATTTTCGCCAGTTTTTTATATTCTGCACGACATTTGTTTTAGCATTTTACAATACTGACAAGGCGAATTTTCTAGTTTGGGCAGAGATGGAAAATGCTTTTCCCTCTTTGACACAATAGACCACTTGTAAATAAGCAAATAGTGCCCTTTTTGACCCAGGTACCTCCTACCTTCGAAAGGACGACCAGTGAGGATCGCCGGACGGTCGAATCCACCATTCAGTGGGCGATTTCACAATGGCGATCGGTGAGATTTTCTTTTCGGATCAAAAGGCTAATGGCTAGAACACGCATAAATATTAATTTTATTCTTGAATAAATAAAACTTTGTTTTCTATGAAAACAGGTTTTAAAAACTATATAATGTCTATAAAATTAGTGCTAATGTTTAGTTTTTGTCGATTAATGCGTTGGTCATCCATAAGATGTTCTAGTCAATTCCTTCAACGAGCCATATTCAGTGGTGTTCGATTAATATAATCAATTCAAATTAGCAGACTTAGGAAAAGAGCCAGATCTATTATGTCAAAGACAGTCGAGAGTGTAAACTCAAACAGACCAAACGGGCGAAGTTAGGCAGAGCCGGATTATATACGATAAGACAAATTCAATCAGGCAAATTAACTGGACAAAAAATCATTTTCTGAGCCTTTTTCACGATTGGCCGTCACAGAAAACCCATAATTTGACGCTGGGTCGTTCGAGGAGATCCCGACGGGGCTACCGATCCGTTGGTGAAATATTTATAGATATCTCGTGGCCGGATCTGCGCTTCTTTTCTCATTTCTTATAATTTGGTAAAGAATCTATTTCTCGACGGGAGTTTAGAGTTTAATTTGTCGAGCGGCACTTTCCGTTGGGCTTGTTATGTAAGCTGGTTTTAAAAGGTTACCGTTTTTCAATAACCTAATTATTATCCGAGCTGTCTTTATAAACAATTCATTCCACTACGGGCGAACTGCAACCGGAATTGAATTAAAATATTAATAAGTTTGTCTTAACTCCTCTTACGATTTTGCTGCCAATTTGGTATTTTTATGCGTTTTTTGTAGTCAAATTTGTACAGTTTGTTTTTCTTTTATGACCTTTGACATTACACAATAATAGTTTATCAATAATTACAACAACCAATGTCAATTTTTTGGGAAAACTGTTGGCAGACAATGCGGGATGCTTGTTTAAGCATTTGTTGTTAAACCGAAATGTAAACATGAACATCTCACAGAAATCAAACAATTTCTTTACTTTTCTAAATATTATCGTTTTATGTCAACAAAAAACATATCGCCTTTCTGCCCGCGCAGTTCCAACGTTCGCCTTTGGCCTACCAAATTAAAAACTGACGATACCGGCAATATATTGATAGAAGAAGAGAGGGAAATAAAATATTTGGCTTAGACAGGCAAAGGTCAGTTATTGTGGATCTTTTGACAATTGGGGAAAATAATAATACGTTGACGTTTAGATAAGCGGTAAAATCCTGGCGTTTCGATTTGATAGGTTCGAGAGGAAATTGTTCAAACAGGCCGGTTTACAGTGAAAAAGAAACGAAAATTGTTCTCCCCGGTTTTGCCTGAACGGCCGTAGAGTTTCGCCATCTTCAGTGGTCGTCGTTGTCTACCCAGCCATGCTAACTCCCTCCGAAAAGGGACGCACCAAGAAAAACACACTGACCAACGTTTTAAAAGATTTTTTACTTCGTTTTTAAACAATTGAATAGAAAAATGGTTAAATCCACTAGAGAAGTGGCGTATCCTCCTGGTCGACTATCCTTCCTTTTCCAGCTATGTTAAGACCCTCCGAAAAAGGAAAAACAAGAAATTTTTACCACTCAAGATATAGAAGGTATGTTGGTCTCGTTTTGTTTAGATATACCAAAATTAATAGAAGCTAGTTGTACACTAGAATCGACAAGAAGTTTCGACAATTTTGACTGATAACAATTGCTTTCTTGAACTTGATTTGTAAGCGTACAAAACTCTATACTTCCGGTAATAAACCTCAAAAATTAATCGACATTACTGTAAAAGACCCAAAACTTTTTCTAAACGTTTCCTTTGACTTTGCAGTCTCAATTTGAAGTAAATAATTCAGGTCGCGTAATTAATTTCATCTTCGAACCTTGAAAATTGGAGGAAAACGGACAAAAATTTACCTATTCGTTTCAAAGCTCTCAAGTACAATATACAACGTACTCCAGGGAGCTCGGGGATATTTTCGATTCGGCGGCATCTTTACGCCTCAACCATAATAGAAAATCTTGGATTCATACCAAGTCGGAGTCGGTAGGGTACAGAAATATTCCGCCCTTAAGGGACATCTAAATAGATAAAGGCTTAAACAGGAAACCGGAAATTCCACCCCAACGAGCCAATTTACACACGGTTGAATTAACAATAACACAACTCAGGATGCGCATTTTCGACATCCCCTCGGGGGAATGTGTAAACGGGACCTTTAACAAAAAGATTACACTCGTGTTTCGCGTTTAAAACCTGCACTTGTCCTTTTATTACAACGCGAATGATTGACAGAGGTAAAAAAAACACTGGAGTAAAACTTCTGTCGGGTTATCCTATTTACCTTGACCATTTCAGAATCGAACTACGATCCTTTTGACGTTGGTTAACGTCGTGAGCAGTAAAACGTGGGCTCTGCAGGGATTCGAACCCAGAACGCTAGCGAAGCAGATACAAGTCGGACGCCCACCACACGGCCACCTCGGTCCCAAAGTAAAATAATTCCTGTCATACAGGAGGGATTAATGTTGGGTGTCGAAGACGATAGCTCAAACAATTGATAACCTTTTGGCATTGGCCATACATTAACTTATTTCATACTACTCTCAATTACAAAAAAACCATGAGCTCTGCCAAGATTCTAACCCAGATCCGGCTAGCGTGGCAAATACCAGTCGAATACCGAAGACGTTTTAAACAATATTGATCAAAACAAAGCAAAATGATTGCCAAACAAAAGTTCACAGTTACATTTTTTCCTTTTCACCTAGCACATTAGAAAACACATTCATACTAAGTGATTCATATTATAAGTGATAATTTTCTGGGTTTAATTTTTATATAAACGACTCAAAAATGAATAGAGATATTTATTATTTATTCTTAGTCTATCAATTTTAATGAAATTAACCGAAATATTCTTCAGATCATCTTCCGCGCTCAATGTGTTTGTTTTCTGAGTAATTGTGCCATTCGTGTGTGTCAGGCACAATCAACACCACAACCAGAAGTTCGAAATTTCGTTGTGGGAATGAGTCATTGGGGTCACCGGAAGGATATCGCAGGGGTAGTTGGCGTTTCTCAGTCCGTGGTCTACCGGGCTTTCGCCCGATTCGGAGAGACTGTAAGTGCAACTAATTGGTCCGGTAGTAAATCTCAGCGCAAAGGGAAAACAGAAATATTGTCATTGCTGCAAGGCGGAACCCTTTCCATAGTGCCTGCCAGATCCTAAATGAAGTATAAGATGTTTTAGCAAGGCCTTTATTATCACAAACTATTCGCAATCGTTGTCCTAACATCGTTTTAAGACGACCTGCAGCAACAGCCAGCTAACAGGACCTCAGAGAATATTGTGCAGCGAGCGTCCAGAAGAGAACATCAATCGGAATGCTTTTATGTTATGAGTCACTTTTCTGCCTGTATAGCCATAGCAGACGCCGTAGAGTCTACCGAGAACGGGGATGTACAATGCCCAGTTTGTGCTCCGTTCAGTGCAGTTCGGAGGAGGCGGTGTAACGGTCTGGACTGGAATTTACACTGGAGGACGAACTGGAGTCCATTTTGTTCAACGCAACCTCGCCGCAGTCCGTGATGTCCAAGAAATTGTCGAGGAATACATCCCTCAAACTGACTTTCACTGGTAGGAATTTGCGATGCGTTGCACAGCGATCACCATCCGCAGACAATTGAACCTTGAACTTGCAACAACTGAGTATCTGTGTAGTGAAATTCCTTACGAAAGTAGTAACATCCTTATTAACAGTATGCATAGAAATTTTAGCTAATAGAGGATTTTATACTCGGTATTAATTGATTTAAAAAACGATTGTGTCCAATAAACAAAATCATGGAATTAAAACCTTTTATTTGGTTAGTTTTCAAAATCCCTTAATTTGATTTCTTTCTTAAGAAAAAAAACAGTATCTAATAAATTTTAATGCAATTTATAATAAAATTGAAAATAAAACAAAATTGGCAATGCCACTATTCATTTTTAAGCAGTTTAGAAAATTTGGCTTGCGTTTTGAGATGTCTTACTTGAACAGCCGATTTTGCAAGATTGCCCAGTGCAAAAATTAATGCAAGAAGGAGAATCTGAATAGCAAATAAAATCTAATTTAAATTTGGCTTATATTATATATTTATTTTAATATTTAGAATATTCATGTTTTTCATGTGATTCATGTTTTTACAGGATCTACTTTTGCTAGCAAACATCTATTTGTTGTATATTTATACTTACGAAACCAGTTTCATTTAGTATTTTAACTTTTTTAAGATAAAAATACATCAAATTAAGGGCTTTGTTTTCCGAATTCGGGCTTGCTACGCTTCGGGATGTTAGGATCGACAAAAACTCATCCTCCAATTATTTCCCTTCCCCTCTGCGTGATGCCGGAACGCGTCTGGCCAAAGGCGAGACAAGGCCCGTGTTCCACTGTTCAGTAATGACCAACCTGATAATAGACCGTCCCACCCTTTAGAAAATCGACATTAAAAAAAAAACGTCTGCAACAACCCTACTATAATGATGATACATAATGGAGAAACAGCGAATAATTTTAACACTGGATTCAACGAGATAGGACGACACAGGGTTTTGTTATGACCGAGTGAAACACGATTGGGGCTCTTTTGATTCTAGGACCTTTGGGCGAATTATAGGCATATTGTAGTGGTATACTAAGGATATGAGTGGATAGGGGCGGTTGACGTCATTTTGTCAATTCCCTCATGCGACTCGTTTATTAGAGCATACACCATTACAAATTAGACAAGGCATCAGTTTGACCACCCTGCCCGCTACTTCTTCCACCCTGGATTACCACCATTTATTCAATTTAACAGAAAACAAAGCTTACCTTGCTTTGTTTTAAACTTTCCTCACTTTTTACACACGTGCATATAAAGAGCTGACATTTTTCAAAGTTTATTATTTATAAGAAAAAGAAAATTAATTATGGCAAATTTAAGTTTACACAAAGCTTTGAACAGCTTTACGAATCAATAACTTTTTTTCATAACCATTTCCCTCATATTTTTAAAAAAAAGTAAACATAAATCTATTTAGCTGATTAGCTGATACATTTAGCCACAAACAGATACAGTTATTTCATTTCTGTATTGAACCGAAACCGTCCACGGTACGACTGATGGTACGTTTGGCAAGAAAATTACCAAATTGATTCATCGGCAATGCCTCAGCCAAAATTCAAATGCTGATCGTTGTTTTATTGTATAATCGTTTAAATTGAGCTGTATTTCAATGAGACTCTCTTTAAATGCACTTAAATATGTAAATATGTTTCTATTACATATTTTTTAACTGCATGTAAAGTTTATATTACACGCACTCTCTCTCTCTCTCTCTCTCTCTCTCTCTCTCTCTCTCTCTCTCTCT
>CM077100.1:33679106-33703771 GCA_039619505.1 Cimex hemipterus | reverse complement strand
TCTCTCTCTCTCTCTCTCTCTCTCTCTCTCTCTCTCTCTCTCTCTCTTCTTCAATCACTCTTTCTCTATAATGATATTCAAGTATTCATTCATTCTAGTTGGACAGTTGTTGGATGTTAAAGAATTGACCAAACCGTTGCAACGTTAAAGAAAGCATTGATGAATCAATCACTCCCTCACTCTCATTTTTTTTATCATACACATAACAAATACCTACTATCATTTAAAGTAAAAATAAAATACATAGAACAAATAATAAACCTAAATTTTTAATAGACATTTGTGTATTTAACTGTGTGTATTTTTTGTGTTGTAGATAACACACAGAAGTGAAGAAAAGCGTAAGAAGTAAGGAAGAAAATTAAATACCAGCCAGTAAACGACCGGGATAAAAGATGTCGGCACAACAGCAGTATTGTTTAAGGTGGAACAATCACAGGTCGAATCTTTTAACCGTGTTCGATCAACTCCTACAAAATGAGGCTTTTACTGATGTGACATTAGCATGCGAGGGAGGCATGTCTGTCAAGTGTCACAAAATGGTTCTCGCCGCTTGTTCGTCATATTTTCAGAGCTTGTTCACGGAGTTACCTTGTCGGCATCCGGTCGTTGTGTTGAAAGATGTGAGGTACAGTGAAATGAAAGCAATTCTAGAGTACATGTACAAAGGTGAAGTCAACGTGGCTCAAGACCAGTTGGGGGCATTATTGAAAGTAGCTGAAGCGTTGAAGGTCAAAGGCTTGGTGGAAGAGAACGGAAGCAGGCCTCAGATGAAAAGGCCTGAAGATGAAGGGAATGCGATATCGACATCGACCACTTCACACGCTCCTCCTAGTAGTAGTGTTAACAGTGAAGAATCTCCGCCACACTCAACTGGAGTACATCACGCAGGATTTCCTAAACTACCCTATTTGTACGGAAGTAACAAGTTGATGGGCGAAAGGAGTGGTGGCAGAATGTCTGTTCCTATGTGGCCAATGGAAGGAATATGTGTGCCTAACATGCAGGGTAATTCAGGCAGTCAGAATTCTCCTTCAATGGCAATGCTTAATTGGTGTTATGAATCTCCAAACATAGATCGCCAACCTGTACGAAGGAAAAAACTGCCTAGCCCTCTGCTCAGTCACGACACCCCAATCCTCAGGACTGTTCTGGGGCAAGGCCAGGCTGATTCCTCTCAACCAGTTCCTCTGATTTGCAGGCCAGACAGCTACGAACCTGGTAATCACTCTCCTTTCACCAACGGATCAGGGCCAGACCAGGAAACAGTAAATATTACTATCAATTTTTAATTATTTTTATTTGCAATTATACTATAAAATGCTAAAAGGAACAATTGATTAAAAGAATTATAGCTCTAACAATTTTCAATATTTTAAATCTGAAGTCTTGTCTGCCAACCATTGCTCTTTTAGGCTATCAGATGTGATTTGGTATTTTGAAATTTTCAGACATTAATGTGTTCTTAGTTTTTTATTTATTTATTTTTTTATTTATTGTTTTTGTTTTTAGGCAGACAAAGATGATCAGAAAATGGTAGTTATCAACAAGAAATCTCACAAATTAATATATTATGTCAAATTGTCCATTACAAATAACGTTCTAAGTTAAAAACCCTTTGTGGCTACTATCATTGCAAAAGAAAAAATTCAATTTCTCGATACAACGCACAAAATCAATAATTGTTATTCGACGAAATGTTAGTTAATCTAATTAAACGTGATTCATTTTTCCAGCTATTAAATATAAAACAAGACCCTTCATTGGGAGACGCACCTTCACCTTATACTGACATATCAAATGTCGAGGAAGAAAATAGTGAACGGGTAATTACATTTTTATCTAACAAATACCTAATAACAATACACAATGTCATTCTTTGTCTACTGTACTTTGTAATATTTAAGTTGATTGTAGAAAAATTAGGAAACACATTAATGTAGTACTCATTTTGTTTTTTGTTTTTGTTTTTTATTTTATTTAGCACTCTCTTTCTGGCTTACATTCTTCTCAACCACATTCGATGTATGGAGACTCAAAGGGTATGAATGATGAATTTAATTACTGATTTGATGACTTTAAAAAAATTGAAAACTATTTTTATTTATGTGGATTTGTTTATTGTAATTCCATATCTATTGATTTGTATAATTTTATAAGAGTTAATAAAATATTTTGTCTAAAGTAGTACAGTCCAAGCTATTGAATTCCATAATAGAGAATCTGTGTTTGAAGAGCACTTCTTTTATTTCCAGCACGGTTTACTGTTAACATGCTGGAACTAAAAGAAATTTTCTTTAAACGCAGATTTAATAAAATTACATGTATCATTTGCAATTTAAAAATACTGACTGTTGCTCACACTTAAATATATATATATTTCTTAAAATGAAAATTAATCTTGAATTATGTTTACAGGAGGAATATCAAGTGCAATAGCTACTTATGTGCCAACGTCGAAACCTGCTGAGTGGAAAAGATACAAACAATACACGAGAAATGATATTATGTCTGCAATAGAGGCTGTAAGGAGAGGAATGTCTGCTGTGAAGGCTGCTAAAAAGTTTGGAGTCCCTTCTCGAACACTGTACGACAAAGTGAAAAAATTGGGCATCACGACGAATCGCCAGGTGAGGCGAAGTTCGAACAGCAATGGAAGTCCAGCTTTCCAGTACACTTCATATGGATTGGGTATGTTAATAAATGAAAGTGAACGATTAACAAAGAAATTCAATTCTGTTCAATCAATTGATGTACAAAATATAAAATGTGAAGATTACGGAAGAGAAGCGATAGCAGCTATGGGTGTGGCCTCAAACATGGAAAACAGCGGAAATTTCTCAAGTCCTGGAAACAATGAGCGTTCTCTTAGCCCGAATTTAATCAAATATGCACATCGAAGGAGTGTCAGCCCACTGTCTCTGCAGCAGATAGAGGAAGACTCGAATCAGGTGGAAGATTTATCTATTACCCGTAAACCGGAACCACCTCCTACATCACGTGTTATAATGCCACCAATGAGCCAAGCCAGCACAATGGTGACAACAGCAAGTGATTCCCAAGATAACACTGACTGACATAATTTATGAAAAACCCAATGTCATTTCAATGACTGTTTCGCCTACTATTTTTAGTTATTTTATTTTATATTACACATATATTGCATAGACGTTTGCCATTGCGTTCAATACCCCATATTAAGATATATTATTTTCTCTTTTTTTTTGGGAAATAGTGAAAGGGGTCAGCCATTCATAAACTTTTAAGACTGTGAGAAAAGCAGGTAACCAGAAGACTGTGATATATGCACACATATATGTCTGCAAATAAAAATATATATTTGCACAATATATAACGTGCTGTGTGCATATGTCAATATTTTATTGAAAATTCAAATTATTTAGAAGCCGAAATATTAATTTCTAGTTACCTTAGTGTAGAAACAATGATATATACTCCACCATATACTACTTATGATTACCTTTGTTATACATTCTACCTCAATTCAAGACTTGAAGTGAATATATTACGATTTACATTTAGTGAGAACAGATACTGAGAACATGATACTTATAACCGGAGGAGATTTTAAAGAAAACTGTTTCACCACAGTCTGTCGTGTGTTGATTTCATTACCATACATTAAATAAATAACCAACTACCTCAATTTGTAAAATGAGATTTCAGAGAATAAAGTCACCGTGCGGTAATGACATTTTGATATGATCCATTGGTGAAGTATTATTTATCATGTTCCTCAAGACAGACGACAGAGTAAACTATAAGACTGAATAATTTTTATATGTTTGTTATTAATTTTAGTCAAAGTAAACCTCATTTTCCAATGAGGAACAAGCAAGACTGACAGTAAATTCATTGTTAATTTCATTTCACTATTAAATGATCTTTTAAGATTATTATGTATAAATATATATAAAGCATATATCACTGGTATATTTTTTCTTGATTTATTATTTCTTTTCAATTTGTCTTTAAACATACACTTTTTTATATTTAAAAAAAAAGTGGTTTAGAGATTTAGTAGTTTAAACGTAGAACAATTTATATTTGTGTTATACTTATATCATTACTGAGTTATAACATAAAATGGAATAATCTTTGATTATCTTTTTTTTTTTTTTTTAATAACCAATGTTTATAGGGTAGTTGCAATCAACATGGGTTTGATACCCTCATTTATTGTTATTATTCAAGCAGGTGTAAGGTGTTTTTATTAGACAAGATGCTCCTTACACAATTAAGAAGTATCTTTAAAAATTTAAAAACATTTTTTTTTTTATTGACTTAGTGACTAACAACGTAAAAGCTAATAAAATAGATAGAATTTTGACTAAGTTCTAAGTATGCCTACACACCATACATTATAACAATGCTGGGATGCATTAAGCCAATGTATAATAGAAAAAATTATTCAAAATTTTTAATTCAATTATTTTTATGAAGATTTTAAGGGTGAAGCTAATTGGTAAGAATGCATTATCAATGCAAATAACCTTCAAGGTATTGCAAGCTCAGCTTTGTTTGGTAGTTAATTCAAATGAAAATAATATATGTTCGATACATATGCGATGTAATGTTGTTTTTTTTTCTTTATTTTGCAATGAACAACTTTTCCTAGAAGGATTGTTTCAATAAATTTTAAAACCAAATTGGTTATTGGTTACATCATTAATCTTGTTTTTATGTGATGAAATATAATTTTTTGTTGTCTAATAATTTGTTTATTTTATTGTCCATGTTTTTTTTTTTTTTTTTAATTCAAGATGGTTTTGGGAAGCAGGTATAATCAATGATCAATACAATTTATATTAAGAGTTTGTAGTATTAGATGATAATTTTATTATTTAGGTTTTAGGCTGCCAAGTATTGAATGTAAATATTATATATAAATATATATTTTGCTCTGTTAACTACAAATTGAAGTCAGACTGGAACAGTGACAGTGCATTGTAAAAATAGCCATAGAGACTGCTACATGTTCAAAATCCTCGTTTTCCAATAAACTACAGACTGAAAAAAAAAATAGCATTTACTTAAATATATGTTTTAAAGTGAAATTTAAAGAAATGACAGATCTTAATTATTTAAGACTGCAGTAAGGTTGCTGTGAATAAGCGCCTTTGTACTCGACATTAAATTGAGGTCGCTTAAGTGTGTATTCTAATCATGCAATAATTTTTTTAAAACAAAAATCTGTAGTTTTTGGAGAAAAGTATACAAACCTAATATTCAATATTATCATTTTGTACTGAGAAATGTCAAAATTAAAAGGAAAAAACAACAGTAAAAGCGATTCTTGTTATTATTTTATGTGTGATTTTTAAAAGTTTGGTTTCATGAATTTCTTGTTTTGGAGTCATTGTATAGGTAGTTTTTTTTTTTTTTTTTAAAGCTACCGTACTTTTTTTTATATTACTACAAAAACTTGATATTTACAACATAAAAACGATACAAATCCTTGATACATTTAATCATTGGTCAATTTAAAATACTGTTTTTGCATTTCTATTCGGATTAAATGCTTTGACAATACATGATGCTATACAATAAAATTGAATGAAATTAGTTTACTAATTTTTTTAATTTATTTATTTCAAATTTTTCAAGTATGAAATAGTTTTAATCAGACTGATCTCATGCCTAGATAAAAATGTGTTTAAACTTTTCAGAATATGTTGTTCTATTTTGAATGGAAATTTTCAACATCTCACATCATCTTAAAATATATATTTATTTTAAAATTTATGGATTTTATGTTTATTATTCATCAACTTTTTTTTACTTTTTACTTTAAATTGAAAGTCCAAGTTATTGATCTGTGTAATTTATTTTATAAAATTGATATATTAAGTAAAAATATAAAACATTAACTATAAATCAATCAAATTAAATCAAAACAATAAACTTTGACTTTTTACTTTCTACAAAATAAGTACAATATGGTATAATAGTGATTTAGTGTCATCAGATAATCGTACAGTTTAAAAATATTTTAAAAAAAAAGATAAAACAAAGAATTGTAGTTTCTTTAGGATAAGTGAATATATTTCTTTATTTTATTTTCTTTCTTTTTCTTCTCTTTTTATTTAATGCTTGGTGCTCAACTGTGTTTTAACCTCTGTGATGAAAATAGACTGAATCATGTTTTATATCATTTGCTCAAACAAAACATGTATTTAACCAAATAGATTTTGAAGAAAACTTTTTAAAAATAATTTTCAATTCACATTTCTTTTTTTAAATAAACAATTAAAAAGGATCATTAACTATCACAAAATATTTAGTCTTGGACTATTATTTTATTAAATATTATGTAATTACATGTTTACTGCAAAACGTAAAAGTAATAAAACTGTTTTAAGACTGACTTAAATGTTAGAAACTTTTAAGATAATGTAGGTCAATAATTTAGTTGTAATGTTTTGGAGCTTACTTGTATAGTTATGATCAATTTTTTGGTCTCAAAATATCAAATGCTTTATCCAAAATACAAATTTTGCTTTTCCTAAAATTTATTATTATATTATTGTAGATAATGCACTGTAATCATAATAAAAGTGTTTCAAATTTAATTTAAAAAATTGCTATAAAATTTAAAAGTGAAGATATATTGAATGTTTATATTTATATTTAAAATTATTATTCAAATGTTTGTATTTCACAGTAATTGCAAATTTATTTGAGTGTTCAAAATATATAAATTGGTTGCACAAAATATATGTGTGGTGCACACATTAAGATAAACTGTTATAAATATATATATATTTAAGTAAAGAGTTTAGAAACCAAATCTTTACCACGGTGTGTATATTAAAAAATGTATATCACTGAATGTGCCTTCTCAAAACAATTTGACTTTGCATAACTACTTAGAATTAATTAAATACAAATACTGCAAGTAAATCAATGCCTTACCTAAAAATATAATTTTTTTACAGTGACTTGCTACAACTATTCACTTCGTTAGTCATTAAATATCTGAATGTGCCTTATCATCTTGAACTTTGTAATGTATTTTTGTAGCTTTAATTTTTTTTCTTTTTTTTTTTGGTACTTTTAGACCATATTTCTGTTATAAAATTGTATTTTAATTTTTCTAATTAGTTGCAAAATGCCATAAGACATTAAGACTGATTTATTAATTTCTTTTTTTTTTATCTTGTGTTATGTGAATTGTTTAGTAGAGAGTATGTAAATAGTATTCACAATAGCACAGCACTTTATATACATTGTATTAATTATGTTATATTTCTGTTATGTACTGTTTTATGATATGATTTTATACATTATTGCTGTATAATGTCTAATATATTTACTAATAAGCAATTTTGGTATTTATTATTTCCTTTTATACGATATCCTTTCTAAACCGTATATATGATAAATAGTTGTTTTGTACTAAAAAGGTCTACATTTTTTTTTTAAAATAAGTATTATTTCATTTGCACCCTATATTCGTACATATTCCAAATAAGATCTTTTTTTTTTTTTTTTTTTTTTTAATTTCACACAGTCAGAACACTAATGCTAGCAGTGCACTCGGAGAACACATGCCATGTGATGACACTGCATGTGAAGGAATAGGGGGCAAGGAGGTCTCAAGGCCATCATCGATTAAGGCGATATTGTTGTGGTGGTTTCTCAGGATGGGAAATTGTAGAGAGGGCTTGATCAGTAGAGTTAGGATGGATTAAGAGGTTGGTGTAAAACTTTTGAAATCAGGAACAGATCAACAAGCTATAATGTCAACAATGCGGTGAGTATTTCATTGGATAAAAGATCCCATCGCATCAAATGATAGTAGAGCTGAAAAAATAATATCTTCAGTGGAATGCTGGAGAAAATGATCTCATCATTAAATATATTAAGATCAAGTCTTGATTTAAATGCAAAACTAACTCCTTAGTCACCCTACTGTGATATTGATTGTATTAATAAATAAAAATTGCATGCTATTACCAAAATGTCAGAGGACCAAATTAGTGGATTTAAATTTAACAATATCCTCTTATAATATAGATTTTATTGTTTTAACCGAAATTTCAATTCCTATCTGCTTAGTCAGCATAACAGAGCTATGCTCTACCTTACACCTACAGAAACTTTTTTCTCCTCTTCAACTTCAAGAACATAACCAAATCTATAGTGGAAAAATAGACTGGCCATGTTGTAAAATGTACACCACTCATCAGGGGATATACAATAATCAAAAAACCAATGAAGACAGATAAACGTATAAATGTGTTCCTAGAAGTAACAAAAGATGCAGCTAAAATCGCCTCAGCACCTCATCCAACCAAGAAGGAAGTTTATCTATATTGATTCCATTCCATCGACAATTGCTGAAAAAATTAAGAAGAAGAATTGAATTAGAGGCAAATGGTGAAGTTAAGGGCACCATCTTTGAAAGCAGAAGTAAACAAAATTCAAAAGGAAAATAGAGAAGATTTAGACAACCCCGGTTTTTTAGTTTCTCCTGACACACAGAAAAAAATCCCCTAGCTGATCTATCCCTATGGAGGGCTATGAGATTTATCGTACCTCACATTTCCTAATAGTGGAGATTAGGAAAAGTGTGGTGTCTTTGCCGATTACTTCAAATCAACGAGGAATAGGCCTAGACCTATAAAGCACCTATTTAGAGGAATTCATACTAAGCTCTCAGCACTCAGCCAATAAACCACTTCATAATGCCCTTGGAAGTTAAACAGTTAATTAAAAAGTTGAACCTAAGGATTCAACCCCTGGGCATGATGGTGTGATTTTTTTCAGTTAAGTTTTGTTTGTATTCTGTTTTTATTGTACTAACTGCATACATTTACAGCTATGTTTTATTTAATAATTCATACTTCTGTTCATTATTTGTTATTGTATTGTATTCTAGTTCAGTTGTATCTTTTGTTAACTATTTATATTTTGTAACAAATTTCTATATTAGCTCACCTAAGTATATTTTGTAAGTATTGTATATTTTTAATAGACTTTGCCTGTAAAATTAATCAATTAATGACTTGGTAATGCCCTGAAATGATATTTGGATTGTTTGAGTCCACGTTTTTGTCTACAGGTTGACATTTTGCACTATGTTTGTAAAAACAGTATGTTTCAAGATAAAACCGTGCTGACCGGGACAAATAATTTGATGTAAGTTGTCATATTTATATAATTGTTTGACTATTAGGTTTTTTTCAAAATCAATTGGAAAGATTGCCAGAAGAGACATTGTCAAAGCACCTTACTACACCACTAACTTATCTGCAATGATCACGCCACATTACCTACTTGAACTGATTTCATCCTATATCATTTCTCCCCGTCTTCATATTTTTTAATTTATCTCTTTCACTGGAGATATTTCCAACGCATTCTAAAAGTGGGCCAATATTAGTTCAATAGCAACTATTAACCCCCCCCCCCTTCTTTATCCTTATCTTCAGCAAAAATCATTGAAAAATGCATCCCAAAATAAATTAAATAAATTTATTTGTAAAAATAATAAAATTTCTAATAATATGTTTGGTTTTCTTCCTAGTAAATCTATTTGGAGTTAGTAATCTGATTGCTTAAGGATTGGGCACTAAAAAGAAGTAGGCATTGTTTTGGATATTAGGGAGGCCTTTGATTTTATATGACCATTCAAAAGTTATTTAAAATAGATATCAATGGAACTGCTCTTATTCTTTTTAAATCGTATCTTTCTGATAGGCCTCGGAGAACATTGAATCTTGCTATTATCAGTTAAATGTGTGGTACCACAGGGTACAGTTTTATATCTTTTTTTCCTTATTTATATTAACAACTTATTAAATTTGAACATTTACAGGAAAATATTTAGTAACACTGATGTCACTATTTATTCAGCAACAAATTTAAATGAAATTATTAACTCTATTAACAAAGAATTTTTCTATATAAAAGATGCTTGATCGAAATTATCTGCTTTTAAATTTAGAAAAAAGGGCTATCTGTTCCGTTAAAAAAAAAATAAATTAAATTGTTGCTCCAAACCTCTTCTTTTGTAAATAAAATAAAATACTTAGGTGTATTACTGGACCAAATTTTAATTTTAATTTTCAGATCGAAACGTTGATAAAGAAATCAGAAAACTTTACGAAATTCAAATTCTTAGAAGCATTTATCTTCTGACTCTAAAATTATAATAGATGATGGGGGTTTGGTCTGTGAATTGGTGAACTCATGTTTCAAAAAAAAAAAAAAAAAAAAAGTTACAGAATTAGTTTATTTCACCTTGGCACAATCCATATTATGTTATGGGATTACAGTGTGTTGAGACTTGAGTGAATAGACTCAAAACTATTAAGTCAGTTACAAAAAATTTATAGATTCCTATATTCTTGATGAGAATAAGTTTCTTTTTTCTTTGTAAGATTTTTTCTAATTTAATATTATTTTTACTTGTTTTATTATAATAAAAAACATTTTTCCATCTCCTGTTATTCAGAACAAGCATGCATACTCATGGAAAACAGGCTGTAGTTTATAAATATAAAACAAAAAAATTAGTTCTATAATTATGTGCTAATTATTATTATTATCCGACTTTGAATCCAAAAAAAAAGGTATTATCTTTTGATTTTTTCCATTATGGCATAATAAAGATTTATTATGAATGAATCCATTCCTAATTTCAAAAGTTCTACCATCCTAGCCCACCCTAATGCCCATGTCCTTTTTTACACTTTCTCAACCCGAGAACCCACAATGTAGTCTTAAACTACAACAGCATCCAGACCTCCTGGCCCCTTGATTCTTCGTACTGAGTGTCAGTGTGTATCCTCTATGGTGCCGGTCATCGTGTCAGTGTTGTGACCAGGAGAAAAAAAAAGGCTCATTTATATAATCTTAATATAAAAGAGTTTAGATAAAAATCCTAAATTCAGAAGAAATTAAGCCAGTTGACAAAAAAAAAAAAAAAAAAAAAATTGACATTATTTATGTGTATTTATACATATTGTCGGTGGTGTTTTTCAAGCTTAAATTTACATTCTGTGTGCCATTAGTAGATCACATTGGGCCCTCGTTGAATGAAACAATCTGTTTTTAATGTTGTTTATCAGCAGATCTCTTCAAACTGAAACAAAAACATAATTGATGTCAATAATAAATAATAGGTAGATATGTGTTTCATGAAAATGGAAGGCACTGATGTCTGTCATGTTCCCGGTGTAGATTGTGTTTGAAGCCATGTAGATTTCTCATCTACACAAGAACAGTGCAAATCGGGCAGAGAAGTGCTTGTGTAGATCTAGAGTATTATCGGTTGAGTGACAGTGGTGTGAACAAATGGCAACAAACACCTCATGTAGAGGTGAATCAACTGAAGTATCTAAAGATAGCTAATAAAACTAACCGGCAGTCTATTTAACTAATAAAATGTGTGTAAGGGCGATAGAGGAATATTAAGTACTCCAAAATTAAAATAAAATAAGAACTTATTACTGATTTATATAAGCTCAAATCTGCACTTGCACAGAAATACATGCATGTAAAGAATTGAACCTATCACTTTTCACATTCAACCGATAGCTTTTGTGATTTACAATAAATGACCGGCAGGCTCTTAGAATCGCCCATCCCGGTATTGTCAGCGCAAGGTCAGCCCTCAATCTTATCCATCCAGCCGATGAGGTTGGGCTCAACACCTAGGTCATTTCTGCCTTCAATGTCCCCTACACACTCTAACTCCCTCTTAAATATATTTTTACCTATTTACATGCGATTCACGTAAAGTGGTGGAGTACATAAATTTCTTTTATCATCCATCACCTAATTGATGGTCGAGTGCACACTATTCCACCATTGGCCTTTAAATAAATAAAATCACTCTCAACATGTGCTAGGTCTCAAAACTATCAATAAAATAATAAAATCTTCGAGAATCGGAACAGGGAACAGATAGCAGTTGCTTTGCTCATGCATAATTTTTATATCGTGTAAATAAGAAAAAAATATATTTAAGAATGAGTGATGGGGATTTGGATTAAAACTGCATGTATTGGAGGTTGAAATTACTCAGCCTTAGGGCTAAATTCAACCCTAAAGCCTAACTTCTGTGCCCAAACCCCCAGATTTTCAAAATTCAAGGTAGACGATTCTCTTAGCTTCATAAGTTTGTACATATCAATAAAAAGAAATCATTTACTGCACTTACTTTGAATTCTGAGCTCCATGTAGGTGACAGGGCATGTCTGTGGGACACTTGACCGGATATGCCAGGGAAACCTCAGACATTGCTCTTACAATACTTTTCGCATTTGGATAATAGTATTTGACGTTTGGGTTTCCCAGTTTGTTGATGAATTGGGGCAGAGGGTTCCCATCTGGCGAGAGGAAAATAATACGAGGTGTGTACTGGCCATCTATGCGCAAATCATCTTTTACATTTTGTTCATTTATTTGGACCATCAGGAAGTCCTTGCTCAAGGTAATTATTTCATCTGATGATTCAATTATCGGCCTTAAACGGTTGCAGGATTCACACATTGGGAGATGTATAAATACAAATATAGGAAGCTTTAATTCTTTACTGCTTTTTAGTGCTTCGTCCAAAGTAAGCCATTTGACGTTATCCGTGTTGTCATTGACCCCGACAGTATTTAAGGTTACTTTAACCAAACCAGAACAAAAGTGGATCATGTTTCTTTCTTTTACTGTCTTCAGGTTCTATGAAAATGGCTTAGGCGAAAGCAAATCTTCGAGCTTCCTTCACTTACATGTTGTGTTTCTTGTTTTTAAATATATAATGAATTATGTATCTATGGCATTGTTGTAACAAATTATAACAAAAATAACATATGATAATTTTCTTTTATGTGCATATCTAATGATTTATGTATAAAAACCAAAAAAAAATCAAGAGAAGATAGCTGTGTTAGAGACACAGTGTATTCGGTAAAATAAAATAGTTGCTTTTACTTATATCTATGATCTACATATATTCACCTTTCTGCCTCTGACTCTGCTGTTCTCTCTGACACCAACTGACTCTTCTCCACATTACCACACCAGTTCTTTTCTCAGTTTTTTTTTTACCTTTTTTTGGAGCCTGCCCTCTTGACTGACTCCTAGTTGCTTAGGGAGAGTATTTAAGTCAATCAATGGGGGAGGAGGTAGCGAACCCATCAAGCTTACAACTTATTCTCCATACTAGAACCCCATCGAACATTTATGGGATAACCTCAAAAGATTAATGAGAGCACGTACATCACTTCCTGATACACTCCACGATCTTGAAATAATTCTTTGTGAAGAATGGGCTAACCTCCAGCAAAAAGCAATTTCCAAACTGGTGGAAAGTAAGCCTTTCACCTTGACTTCAAGATTTAATTAAGGGAAGAGGAGGAAATATGCGATATTGAAATGATAATTAAAAATCTAATTAAACCTAATTTTATGTGTCCAGTTTTTTGTTAATATATAAAAATAAATACAAATCATGTTATGTTACAAGTGAGTGGAATTTTTTGTCTATCAGTGTAGAATTAAGTGAGGTAAGTCGCCATTGTGTTTTTTCTAATTTTCTGACAAAAAAAAATCTGTCAATCTTTACTTCCTGGCACAATTCCTAATGGCAATGCTACAATAAAGATTTCTTTCCATGCTTTAACTTTATCCACTTTGATGAGAGAATTCTGAAATGCTCCCATCAATACTGTTTTTGATTTTAAGATTAATCTTAATATTTCAATTTTTCACATTTTCTCCCATTCATCGTAAAAGAAAAGACAAAATTAATTACAATACTACAACAGTACCTTTTTCACAGAGGCCAATGACTAAAGATTAACAATGCTAAACGTTCAAGTGTTTACATTAAAAAAAAAATAATAATGAAAGATGACTGACGTCTGACATCGGCACTTGTAACATTCTCTTGTTAATTTTTTTTTTTTTTTTTTTTTTTTTTTTAAGGAAAAGGAACTAGATTGGTCATTTTCTGCACAAGTCCAAAACATGAGTAATCAAACTCATTAGGGAGTTATACTTCAGTCTTTCAAGCAGAAATACATGCCATCTTTGCTTTGGAAAATCTTAAAAAAGGTTATACTGGCAAAAAAATCCTCAAAGATCTGATGATCAAGCAACCATTAAAGCATTAGCATGTAAAAAAATCACATCAAAATTAGTCAGTGAATGCATCCAAAATCTCCAAAACCTGAGGAAACTCAACAACCTGATGATATCTTGGGTGCCAGGGCACAGAGGAATTTTGGGTAATGAGAAAGCAGAGAGACTGGCCAGAGGAGGATATGCAAGCCATAGGCCCCGAACCTATCCTTGGGATAACAAAAACAAATATAGAATCCTCCATTGCAGAAGGGACCCAAACAAAACAAAAGAGGTGGAGAGGGTTAAACTCAGAGGAGTGTTAGGACTACTAATCGGTCTCTGGTATGTGAGAAAGCATCTACACAATGCATATATGACGATGATCCCATCTGTAATGAGGAGGAAACAGCCTCCCATATCATCTTCGAATGCAGCTCAATGGAGATTAACCAAACTTATGAAAAAATCCAGGGAATAAAATTTTAGCTCTATTGCACTGATCTAAGGAATTAAGAAGGTACAATAAGCCTTTTCCTTCCCTCCTTCTTTCTTTTAATATATTTTATTAGCCAAAACAGTGAAAAAAGAGAAGGACAATTGAGAAGCTCATATTTTGTCAAGTAGGTTTGCTGATTTGAGAAAATATTATCGTGGTTACCGTCTAGTATTTCTTGGATGCTTGTAGGCAAGGAGTGGAGTGTATAAGTATGGGTTGTATATAATGTGCATGACGTAAGTATATGTTTCATTGGGTTATCTGATTGCATATTTTGCAATGGGAGATGCCTCTTGCACCATCGAATGAACTTTAGTGGCTCTACAGTGTCCTATCCTCAACTGTGCATAAACCACTTTTCCCCTTCTACTATTCCTGCATGAAACAGGCCATGCAGGAGACAGAGCCATTTATTTCCTGGAGTTGTTTTCATGTATTGTACTAATGTACTAATGTCCAGACCTATTTTCATTTTGACCTTTTTAATTTTTGACTTGTAAACTGCAGTCATATTGGGGCATCCCTGATTTGAAGGCCTGTAACGGCTGCTTCTTTTGCAGCTTTATCTGCCAATTGGTTTCCCTTAATGCCTGAAATAAACACCCCTTCCCTGCAGTTGGAGGCTCCCCAGTGACGTCAGTACCTCCTGCACTTTGGGGTCATCTGAATAGGGGTCTTCCAAGGCAGATTTGCAAATCGCTATAGTTGTCACACTAGCTACTATTGTTGTCGGAACACATGAAATTTACGGACTTGCTTATTGCTAATAGCTTAGCACTATAGTTGCTACAGAAATGATACAGAGAGAAAAGAAATTTGCTAGAGCCAGTATAGATGCTGCTTCCATGTCCCTAGAGCCCCTTGATCCGTCTGCACAGATGCTGCTTGTAGGAGTGCACTTTTTATTTTCAAAAAGTCCCACTGGTATACATGAAAAGATGTAAGGGCTTTGTGATATTTCCCAAGTGAGTATACAAAGCTTTCGGTTAGGGAATTGTCCAGGGAGGGATGGGAGCCACTGATTCTTTTTGTACTGGAGGTATGGGTATTTGATTCGTGCAAGAGTGTGTATACAGCGACTCATATATTTGTCCACATCGGTAAACAATTTTCTATTATCTAGTTTGCAAATCCCATATTTTTTAATCCTAGACAACAAAAACAGGATCGAGTTCGTTGAACTGTTAGTAAACAAACATCCATCCTAGTATTATTTATTTATGTTTACATCTTTGAATTGAGCCAGTTTATTATGGTCTTCATGTGAAGAGTTTTGTGACTTGGTTATTTCATTGGAAATTTCGCAAAAACCATTCAATAATTCATATAGAGTCACGTGATGAGCTGTCAGATTCACACTCGTCCTGGGAAATAGATTATTTAGTGGGTGTGACTTAGAGGAAGTGATTGGTGGCCCGTGGGTAAACATAACTTATCATTCTGCCTACAACATTAGGTAATTTTAAAAACCCTAAATTTCAGGGCATAAAATTAAAATTAGTGGATTTAATCAAATTCCTTGGTGTGACAGTTGACAGGAAACTTGATTGGAAAGGTCATATTAATAACATATACAGTAAAAGTACATTATTAATGGTACATTGTGTTATATATGTTGTTACTTGTTATTATATATATAATTATATGATATCGATATTGTAGGGATATATTGAGGGACATTTAGGAAAGTGGCAGCAGTGGAAAAAGGAGGATCGTAAGAGTAAGAACAAGGGAATAAAGAGATTAATGAAATACATATAATTACTTAGTATCATGCCCAAGTGATTAACTGTTAATAGAGTGTACGCTATTACACAATGTAAGAGAATTGTCGGTAAAACATGGGGCCTCAAACCATGGGTAGCCAAATTACTATACACTGTAATTATTCTACTTAGATTATTGTCAGCAGCTTTAGTATGGTCAAAAGGTCTAGAAAATAAAGGGAATAGTAATAAATTAAGGTCATTTCAAAGACTAGGCTGTTTGATGATGACAGAAGCATTTTCAACATCACCCAACCCTAGCACTTGAAATCATAACCAATACCACACCTCTACACATTGAGGTGAAGGTCAGAGCATTAATCAGCTGCTATAGGTTAATTAGCGAAAGCAGCTGGAATCATAAGTGCAATAACATAGGTCACTCGAAAATCTTACAACTATTGAGTAAGGTTAAAAACCAATTATTAAGCGTTAGTGATAAATATAGTGTGGATGATGACCATCACAACATAGACTGCTTTACAGATGGTTCACTTATCAAAGTTAGTTGCAGTGGTACAGGAATCTACAAACCTAAATTAGGAATTAGCATCTCCTCCCCTCTTGGCAACAACACCTCCTTTTTCAGACAGAAATCTGGGCCATCAATGTGTGTTGTAGAACACTTATGGAAAATAAAATTAAGGGAAAAGGTATTAAAATACCTATATAATAAAATTATTCTGACAGACTGGCTAGCCTTAGGTCATTACAAAAAGATTTGTTAACCTCACGACTGGTGGAGTTAACTGTAGGTCTTATAAATAGGATCAATCTTCCAGGTTTGAGAACAAGGTAACCTTCATTTAGATACCAAGGCAATGAAGAGGTGGATAGCCTGGTCAAAGAAGTCTCTGTGTTTGTCGGGCCACAACCGGTATTACCTCACTCTACAAGCACAACGAAAGAAAGTATTAAAAACTGGGGTATGAAGGGGTGGAATCTATCTCTCAGACACAGGCAATCAAAAGCTTGTTAAGGCGATCAAACCAGCAGAATCGAAATGGCTATGCTCTATCTCAAGAAAGGGAATTAGGAGGCTGATAGGTAGTCGGACGGGCCCTTGCCCATTGAGAAGACACCTCTCCATAATGGGTATTCTACCAGACCCTTTTTGCCGTTTTTGCGAAATAAAAGAAGAAACGGCAAGGCAGAGGGTAATAGGCTAGTTCTAGATTTGAAATCTTTGAAGGAACGGACATCCTACCATTCTAAATGGTCCAAAATCTTGGGGTTTGTGAACAGATCCAAGAGATTTATGCAGGACACGTGAGCCGACCAAGTCCCGGAACCTTTAGGGATGGGGTACGACTGTACGAGTCTACCTGGGCAATTAACCCCTCGGCTCTTGGTGGCCCACCCTGTGTAATATATACATATTACATATATAATAAAATAGTCTTAATGTACCTAAAATTAAATATATCGATATATTTTTCATGATATATCGTTGAAGCATATATATATATATATAGTTTTTTGTACATCGGAAAACCGATACATAGATTAAAGATTGCTATCCCTACTAAAGAAGTCATGATTGGAAGGTAACATTGCTGTTATCCAAACGTTCTTATCTTTTAAATATCGTGCTCTGAATAAAGTCAAACACAGTTCACGTGGTATTCTCTGAATGTCATGCACTGAAGATAGGTCGAAATCACCTGTAGATTATAATTTTCTTATTTAATAAGTCGATATTTTTTATTTAAAATGCTCAACATCAAAGATGTCACACTATCCCCAATGGAAGACTCTATTTATGTAGTGCCTTTTAGAATGAATTACACACAGGTAGTATACTACATTGAAAGATCGATTATTATATAGAAAGATAGACAGGTAGGGATATTTACAAACCAGAAATTATAGGGATATCACACACATAATAGAGTATCACAAATATCATAAACATCACCGCTCATGTAGTGAAAGTGGAATGCTGGAATGCCCACAATAGGGCTTCCAGTGCTTATTTAGGTAATCTATTTGTCTACACAGGGCATTCCTGCTGGCAGCACATCTGTTGAAGAAGTGTCGTGTTCTTGACTTACCTTCATGACAACGGTCTTCTCTTTTTGGTGGAGGTGCTCAATCCTGGTCCATCTTGGGCAGGAAGTGACAAACCTCCAAAACTTACTTTGGATCACTTGTAACATGCTAAGGTTTGTCCAGCAAGTGATGCTCCTAGCAGGGCATGCGTACAGAAGCATGGGCTTAACAGTGCTGTTATAGAGGAGCTTTTTTTTAAAGCATGGGATCCCGTGAAAGTAAAGTAAACAACAGCCTCATAGCAGTTTTTCCATGGTCTATTCTGTCTGCTACATGACAGGTAAACATTAGGCTGCGGTGTTAAGCCTAGATATTTTACATACCCTGACCAGGTAATGCTATTTCCTGCTGCTTCTAGGTCGATTGCTGCACGTCTTCTTTTGGTGAAGAAGATGACTTTTTTTTGGCAGAGTTGATTTTAATTTTCCATCTTTGGCAGAAGCAAGAATTTTTCTGATATCAGTGCTGAGCCTTCTTGTTATTGTGCTTGGCCTCCAAGAGACAGACAAACAGTTTGATAGGGAAAGGGACAATTGATTTTTGTTTTCCCTTTTTAATATGTTTATTTGTTTCAACAAGCTCCACAATCGTATTACATGAAATTAAACTTAAGATATCTACAATTTGACATAACTAATACAAAGTAAAATAAGGAAAATTAAAATTATAATTTTTTCCTTCTCGGGGGTGGGATAATAGGTCATCACAAAAAAACTACAACCAGTTTTTCTTTCAATCCACAATGTTTCGGATTTATTTTAATCCTTCCTTGGGTGAGTTAATGCAGTGGTTAAAATAGTGGCGTCAGTAATTAATATTTTGTAACAGTTTATTTTAAAAAAGAGCCAGTGTGGTACATATTTAAGTCTTTCAGATTATGAACAGACATTTTAATATTTTGAACCTGACTAGACTTAAATCCCATCTTTGAGATGATAATTAATACATTGAATGTTTCAATTAATTGGTAAACATTGGGGACCACTAATTCAGAGTCTAAGAAGGCGAATATTATGTCAACGAATGCACTAGACTTCGTGAATATGTCTGCCTGGAGAAGCGTTGACTAGGTAGGATTCCACTTGTGGTCCAAAAATGACTGCCTGTATCATTAAGCATTTCCAAAGAAGGTGTTCGACAGACTGAAGTGACTTGAAACTATATTTAACCAATGAAGACAGGCGGCTGCCACTTATTCATGGTGTGAAATAAATCTTTTGTTTCTAGACATTGCTAACTGTACATCCGTATCTTTTTAAAGAAAGTTATCCTGTATACTATTAATATTAATGATGTGTCACCAGAAAGAACAAATACAAGACTTAGCAATATATTTAGACTCCTAATTGTGCTTTGATCAGCATATCAACTTTGTCAAAAGAAAAGTGCTCAAGATATATTAAGAATTTCATGTGATTGTATTGGAAATGTTATATTGTTCTTTTGTAAGGAGCATATTAGAATATGACTGAAGTCTCTTTACAGCTCCCCGAATTTATCAGATTGAACTTGTACAGAATAAATTTCTCCGATTTGTTTCTCATTAATTTGAGGTACATAGGGATCCTCGTACCTATGAAACAATTCTAAGGGCCCTGAGGTTGCATAGATTATGCGCTAGAAGACTAGTGATTGGCTGTGTCAAACTGAAAAGGAAATCAATAGGACAAAACACACCCAGAATTTAAATTATTTTTATAAATATTTTATTTATTATCCAATAAACATATTTGTTTTTATTTCAGGACAATGTGTCAAAAACATGGGATCTCATTAAAACACATCATAGGTATATATGTCAGTCTTTGTAACTACAATTATTAATATAAGATTGATAATATTTTATTTATCTATCATATCAAAAGTTAACATTTAAAATGTTTAATATTGTGGCAAAGTGATGAACCTGCTTTATCATCTCTGCTCGTTATGATTTGCCTTGTCACATAATTTCCAACATTTCACCGTCGGTGAGAACATACGACCAAATAAAAGTACTGATTGACAACAATGCAGGGACAAGGCAAATCAGAGGCTCCCAAACCAACATGGCGATTCATTTTCATTTTTTAAGTAGGGCAATTTTCAGTTTGCAACTATCATTCTAAATAAAATACTTGGGCTTCAATTGTAAAAAAAATATAAGAAAACCACTCAATAACCTTAAAATAACCAAAGGTTCAAATCAATGGCTGAATTACAACGGTAGAATGAAGTCAAAACGAATGTCAGTCAAACATGTTTGTACTTTAAAAACAGTCAATTTAGGAACTCTTTCTTTTAGTTATTTATTATTTTTAAACATCTCAAATCAAACTTTTGCATTGGCATTTTTTCTTCTCTTTATGGGAAAATATTGAATCATGGATATGTAACCTAACCCATCCATGGCTTTAACGGTGCCTTAATTCTAACTGCTAACCCTATCTAACCACACTTAATTCCCTAATATACCCTAATCCTAATACTTCTTTTTTGTAATTTTTTGCTTCCATGTTACTGTATCACATGTTTAACTGCACATAGTAGTGTACAATATTACATAACATATAATAAACTTTATATTTTTTGTATAGTGTAACAATCATTCTGTACAACACTACTCAGAATGTTTTGGTATGCGTGAAGCAATTTAGACCAGGTAAAAAAACAATCCTCTTCAGTTTTGTTTAAATATTTATTATATATCTTTATATTGCTTGATTCACAAGTGGTGTAAGTCCAAAAAACACTTTTACTAACAGCTCTCAAAGGGCGCATTATAATACCTTTATTTACACCTTAAGACCAGAACAATCAAAAATAGACTTAGGTGATTCAATTTTAGGTATCATCTGACCGAGTATCATGTGGTAATGGAATAATCATTCTTTCATTATTGAGGACTAGATAGATGTATTAGCCTGGGTGTATGTTCTACTGCTCTCTTTAAGAGCTATTGAATCCCCCTTTCTCTGCTTAACGCACACCAGTAAATCCTAGTTCATCGAGGAACTTGATTTGAAGGCTTGCTTTTAGTTGTCGATTGAAGACTAACTTGATTCTGAATTTTAATAATTTAAAGAGCATAAAAAATCTCAGTGGAGGGTTAAACTTTTTTTCAAATTTGCTGTGGCTATTGGTTTTTTTGTTCAATTTAGTAACTTTTGGACCTATGCCATATGTGAAGTTAAGTCATGTTTAAAGAAAATTTAAAATAACTGTTATTGTTTAAAATAACTTTCTTTTATTTTTTATTATTGTCTAAAACGATTGTTTTTATGTGGTAGGGGTTTATTTCAACAGCATTCTACCTGAAGATAGAAAGGAAACAATAGACACTAGCAGATATCCACCAAAGCTTGGCATGTCATTAGAATTTTGTTCTGGACTAGTTGATAAAGAAAAAAGTCTAGCAGAAATAGCCGTCGAAGAGGTTTATGAAGAGTGCGGATATAAAATCAATAAAAACTCGTTAGAAAAAGTTAAATCGTACAGGTTTGTAATGTGCTAATTAATTTTTATAGGATAATAAATCTATTTTATTTACAGAAACGCAATTGGTGTTGCTGGTGAAACAACGACACTTTTTTATACTGAAGTTACTGATGATATGAAAACAGGGCCAGGTACTATTTTGTTATATGACACATTTTACTGTCATCACTGGCCTTTTTAAAATGTTTTAATTCAACTCTTCTGACAATACTGATTCTTATTTGTAGGTGGTGGCATAGACAATGAGTTAATAGAAATTGTTCATCTTCGCATGGATCAAATAGAAAAAATTATATGCGAAGATGAAGCCAGCAGTTCAAATAATGTGTCTGGGGAATTTTTATTCGGATTAATGTGGTTTTATAATAGACAGAGTAAATTGTAAGAAATCTTCCATGCACTTACGTTACATATAGGATCTCACAGAATTATTTCTTCTCACGGACAAATGATACTTTCAAAAAATTTCAAAAAAATAAAAATAAATAAATTGCAAAGGAAAAACTAGGCAATTTAATACATTTTAAAAATATTCTTTTATACAGTCAAATAAAAACGTAATGTAACAATACAAATAAAAATACATTTGTTAATAACTAACAGATTGTTTTAAAATTTGTCACTTTTTTAGGCATTAAAATTTTTCTTTGTTTTTTTTCCTTTTCCATTAAAAATTGCTCCATTTATAAAATATCAACTTATTAAACATCCCATTTAAACCAAATTTACTCAAGGGTAAAAAAAACTTTGTCAATTTAAATTTTATATTATAAATTATAAGTTCAGTCAGGAGTTTCCTTTTGACTAGATTTCTTCTTTAGATTTGCCACATGTTTAGCTATCGACCCTTTACCCCTAGTTGAATATATTATCGTATTGTCTTTCACAACTATATTAGGAGCTACATTATTTTCATTTCTCAGACAAAGACCAGCATTGAACAATGTTGTTACAGAAAAAACAACTTCAGATGAAATTGTAAAACAAATAGGAAATAAAGAAAGCTACCAAGCAGACAACAAACAAGCTGCAAGTTCAGATGGTAAAAACATTTTACAAGACTCTTACAAGTTGGAACAGAGCTAAATAGTGATGCGTATAAAAAGACAAGCCTTGAAATTGAAAAAGAAATTGAGGAAAAAACAGTGCATATCACTCCAAATGAAAGTATAGCAGAAGTTTTACCTACTATGAAAGTTAAACAACATACAAGGCAGCAAAGGAAAGCGGCTATTTCCGAAGATAAAGTTGACTTATTTCAACAGCCAACTCAGCCAGTTAAGAATAAGAAACAGGAACACACAGAACAAGACAAAAATACCATTGAACATCGAGAGGTTGAAGACTTGGATGGTAAAAAGAAACAAACAATCAGACAGAAATCACAGGCTAAAATTTCAACTTTGAATGAAAACCCAATCTCGAATAAAGATGTATTGCAAGAAACAACACATAAAGTGTTAATAACAGAGATAAATGTTGAAGAGGGAATTATGAATGAAGGCAAAATAGAAAAAGTGAAAGAAATACGGACTGGGAAAACAGAAGAAACAACCAGAAAAAATGTCACAAGTAAAACAACGTTACCAAAACCAAATCAACATAGACTGACTACAAAAGAAAAATCACCTGAAGGAGATACATCGAAACAAACTTTATTTCAAAGAGTGCAGAAACAGTTGCAAATATTTCGATAAAAGAAAGTAAAGTAAATGACAGTAAAGATAGAAAGGTTAGATTGGATGTGCCAATTAAGGACAAAGAAACCCAATTTTCAGTAAGTGGCTCAAATTCTTCTAAAAAAGATCTTCCAGGTTCAAATGAAAGTGTGGATGTGACAAATCGAAATGTAAATAAATCTGACCATACTGCTACAAATGATACAGATAAGGACAAACAAAAAGTGACAAAAAATAAAAGACAAAATAAAAATTTAAATATAGAAGAGGTTGATTATAATAAACAGACATAGAATGGAAATGAAAAACTTGATAATTTATTAGAAGTGAAAGAAAATAATGTAGCTCCTAATATAGTTGTGAAAGACAATACGATAATATATTCAACTAGGGGTAAAGGGTCAATAGCTAAACATGTGGCAAATCTAAAGAAGAAATCTTATAATTTATAATATAAAATTTAAATTGACAAAGTTTTTTTTTACCCTTGAGTAAATTTGTTTTTACCATCTGAACTTGCAGCTTGTTTGTTGTCTGCTTGGTAGCTTTCTTTATTTCCTATTTGTTTTACAATTTCATCTGAAGTTGTTTTTTCTGTAACAACTTTGTTCAATGCTGGTCTTTGTCTGGGTTGCTTTTGCGGGAATACACTTCTTTTCACGTTCTGTTTAGGTTTAACTGTGTCAATTGATTCTTCATTTTTTCCTGCCATAGGTTTCTTTGGGTCCTCTTCAGTTGCTGGAGTAACATAACTTACGCTTTCAAACTGTACATTGTTGTTAATATCGTCGTGAAAAGAAGGCATTAGTACGTAATCGTTTTGTTGTAAAATATAAATCATTGGCCTCGTTTTAAATTTCATTGGAGGGAACGAGTTGTAATTGAACATGACGTGAGAGAAACCTTCAACAAAATCTAAAATGGTATGCGTTTTAGTAAAAGGTTTCAACGTTTTTGAATATTTGCTCCTCGCTTCGACTAAAAGGTGAGAAAACATTAACATTTCTTTGCTCTCAAAGTTCAAGTTTTCAGTCTTATTGTATCTGAAAAAAAAATATATATATTAAAATATTAAATATTAAAAATATATATATATATATATAT
>CM077100.1:33646988-33678706 GCA_039619505.1 Cimex hemipterus | reverse complement strand
CCTAAGATGTATATAAGAGAATATATATATATATATATAATTAAAATTTTAGCCTATTATAATTCACAAGGAATTGACCATACCTTTATAAACAAAAACTATATATACACTGATGTTCAAAATTAACATGCCGCCATAAATTTAATGTATTTAGGTTTATTCACATTTTGTATGCCAAAATTAGGTTTGGTTATATGACATTTAAAAATAAAAATGTATCACCTAATAATTCTAAAGAAAAATTTATGGAATAAAGGAAGAAATAAATTTAAAAACAAATAACATTTTAAAAAAATGTTGTCCCATATATTACCGAGGATTTCCGCTTCAGGCACAAATCACCACGTCTGTTAAACGCCTTTCTATTCCATTGGAAAAGATTTCTGATAAATTCCTGAGGAATTCTTTCCTAATCATTTAAAACAGCTGTTTCCAACTCTTCTGGGGTGTTATGACCTGGGTTTTGCTGTTGTATTCATCACTTAAGTTGGTCGCAAATATGTTCGATTGGGTTCAAATTTGAACTGTGCAACAAATCAATTCCAGGTAGTCATCAATAATACGTGCACTATGTGGCCTAGCATTATCCTGTATTCTTTGACTCATGGAGCGTACTTTCTGCTGAGAGAACTCGTCCACAATTTCTAATATCCAATTCACATATTCCTGTGCCTGGGCATTTTTTGAGCTGTAGTAAGAAAAGGTACATGAGTCGAGTGCTGGGCCCTGAGGTTATTTTCATTTTATCTTCTTTTTAAAAAGAAAAAAAACATTAAAAATTATTTCCTGGAGAAATAGAAACATTTCACACTAGTCTTATCAGATTTCTTATCTCATTTCCATAATGCTGTGTTTTTGTAGAGCATGATGACGCATGAATCTCTCATCTCTTTTATCGGCAGACCAGGATGACCTTGTCCTAGCCTTCAAATGTGAAGCCCTATATTCTGAAATGCCGGAGAACCCTTTCTATTGTAGAGTGATTTAAACGTCTCCTGGTGACTTTGTGCAAGCTATATCCTTCCTCTAACGATGATAGGGCCCTGACACTCATACTCACTCAAACCCCTGACCGAAGCCATTGAAAAAGGTTTAACTTTAAGAATAATATGAAATGAATGAACGAAAAGGATTAACCAAAAGCGATATTCAGACAAAGCAGAATGGAAGGTCACAATGCTACTTTTTGTGCAAATGGTATTGTTATGGCCAAGGCCGTGGAGAAAAAAAAATTGTTAAAAAAATGAAACGTTAAAAAATAAATTTAAAAAAAGAAATTATAAACTTAAATAAATGAAGGGACAAATTCATAGGGGACTTACCACCTTCCTTCAGATGCAGGTTGCAAGAAGCGAAAGGACTTCCCTGCAGAATAGCCGATGAATTCCGGTGGAAGGATCGATGCAGCAGGACTGAGGGTTTTTCGTGGTCGCGTTATTTAAGACTTTTTATTAACGGGAGAAAAGAGCGAAACGTGAGGACCTTTCTATTCATAGGAGCAGAGCAGGACTGAGTATGCAAGGAGCGTAGGAATAGGATTAGGGATTACAATAATCCAAAACAAAATATATCTAAAATGAGCTGACTGGCGCCAACAGGTACTAATATTAGTACAAAGGTAAACAAAGGAAGTTTTTATTTACTCACCTAGTTTATTTATTATTTACTAATGTAGAAATGTAATGGATTTTATTAAAAACTAAATAAATTCAGTGGAGCATTAAATTTGTCCATCAGTGTATAAACATAAAGAAACTTAGTTTCTTTCATGGTCAACAATAGACAAATATTAACAGTTAAAAACCTATTAACTTGGCAAAAGTAAATAAAAAAAAGGCTAAATAACGTTAAAACATGCAAGAAAGTATATCCAAATAATTCAAGTATAAATGTTTGCATATTAATAGTGACAAATATCATTTGCTCAAGATATACTTAAATGATGTTAAAATTATTAATTGATCTTAAATGAAATTGATTGGTTGTTTATGTACAATTCCATAAATATACTTACACCCAATGGTCATTCAATTGAGTAAACCTTGAAACTCCCGTCTGAGCTGCTAAATTATCTATATAAACGTGCGCATAATTCTCTTTAGGGACCAAACTATGCAGTTTAGTTATGGCGAATCCTCCTGGATAATTGTATTGGGCGACGTTTAGTAAAGCTGTCGTTACAAAAATATTAACTACGATATGAGAGACAGCACCAGCACAAAGGAACCATCTATAGAGTGATTTATATGCTCCAACCCACCTAAAACATACTCTCATTTAAAACAACTTGAAGTGAATTTAAAAAAAAAAGGTTTTTTTTAAGCAGATTGCTTTAATAATTTTATATTAAATAGCGGGTGAGAAAATTTTTGATGGAAGAGTACACATGTGTAACAAATAAAACCAAGAATGGTGTGTTGTACTGATTATACAATGGTGAGACCCTTGGCCACTATGATGGTATGATGACTGAAAACTGCATAAATTAAAAAGGGAATACCAGTCCAACAGCCATGAAAACTGCACTCAATCCCACCCTTACACAGTTATGTACAAAGGGTGCCTTTTGAAAAAGGATAACATTTGTGAGATCAAAGAAATAAAACCAGATCCAAAGAAAAGTCATCACAACTTATAAAAGAATTACAATTAGATAGCTGGTACCTGAAAGGAAAACTCAACAGGAGTAAAGGATCTAAATTACTAGCAAAACTCCCTAACATTAATTTCAATTATCTCCCAACCTAAGTTAATAAAACAGAATATGAAAGGAAGAAAGATTTATACAGTAGCTATAAAAAAATATGTGGGAAAATTTGTTGTTTTTAATACGGTGATTGATCAGATCATATAGCTGAAGAGCTGACTGCATATTGCTCTCACATTTCTATTTGAAAAGATCATCTTCACACATCAGGAGACATCTCCTCCCCCTAAAAAAACCTTCACTCCAGACACTGCAGTGTCAAATGATTTAAAAAAAAAAATTATTGTTATAGACACTACATCATACTGTACTGGAGTTTATAAGGTACCTCCTGTTGTGTTGAGAGTGAATGGATTTATTAGCGTGAATGTGTAGTTTGACAGTTGATAGTGCAATATTGAGTACCCCATCAATTAGGTTTGTTTTATAATTGCTATAAAGGATAATGGAGTAATATTGAATACTCAACCGCCTTAGTGAATAGTATGTAATAACATATAAGTAAGAATGAATGAGAGTGTGAATGGATTTAGGAACTGCATGGTGAATCGATGCCGCTGTTGATAGTCTCTGGAGCTCAAACTTGGTGGTTATACGTTTAAGACTGACCCTGGACTGCCAACACCAGGGTGGGTTACTCGAGGTCTGTCGGTAATTTATTGCAAATTACAAAAGCTAGAAGTGACAGACTCATAAGTCAATACTTAAAACCAAAACAAAATTTGTGACCTAAATGAATTTAAAGAAAATAATTATGTAAGACAAAGCACTCTGTCATTATCACTAGCTTCTGTCTTGCAGGAGGAAGCCTCAGTAGTTCCCTCACACACGAGGAACACCCAAGGCCATGTAACATATCAACTCTATCAAGAGAAACCAGAGACATCAGCACATATCCTTTGTGAATCTGATGCACTTCGGCAAGACAATACTAGCACTAAGAGAAATGCTTGAAGAAACACCAATGAAAGTGCTTCATTTTCTGTAATAAATTTTAGGCTGTTTTAATTGAAAACAAATGAGTAATAAGTAAGTCTGAGAAAAATAAATTACTTACAGTCTGTTACAAGCACAAGCTGCTGACAAATTAAGCATAGGAAATGTGTAGATGATAAAGCGCAATTCCTTATGTGGTAGAAAAGAAAATAGCATTATAAATACTAAGGAAGGGATCACCAACAGTCGAACTCTCTTTTCTAAAAGAATACCAAGTGGTACAAATACGACGCTCATACCTAAAGCTCTTGGCAAAGCTGAATAAAAGTACCACAAAAATGGAGATGTCTGAAATGTTGATTAAGAAAGTCTTTTTTTAAAGATATATTGATGTTTAGATAATATAAATTACTGAAATCTCATTTGTTAAGGATACACCCCATTCTGAACTTTTATTGAGCACTGAATTAAACCAAAACACTTCTCCTTCTGGCCATGTGACTCTATTCCACATAAAAGAATCGATCCCGACAGTAAATAGAAAAGATAACAGAGAAACTGTGAGGCCCAGTTTTAAAGTTCTGAAACACAAATGACAATTACAATCTTCCAATTCAGTTAATTATAAAGGCGTTAAAGCAACAAATTTATTTATATTTTATTGATAACTACTAAAATTGATATTTTAATTATTTTGAGTTAATTAGTATGTAGTTTTAGTGTAATTTAGTATTAAAAGATTATCTTCAATTGACACAGGATCAATGATCATATTTTAACTTTTTATGGTGGTAGATCAAAAAATATTACTTATTTCCAAGCATTCTTGCCAATAGGTACCAAGAGTTGAGAAAAAAAATTGGATTTAAATATGGTTTCCTGCAATTGTGGAGCATGCATTTCAAAGTTAAATTTCAGTAGATTAGTTTTTCTTTCATTTCATGTAAAAAAACGGTCAAATTCAAGGTTCTTTTGGAGATGGTAGAAAGAAAAAGTTGTTAGTTGCTTGAAAAGTATTTTAATAACAAGAAAATCAATCAGTGTAGTAAGTAAATTTGAGGTTCCTACTGAAAACAAAAGGTACATAAGTTGTGATGATGCAATGCAGCAAACTAGGTTCAAATATTTTTTCAATAAGAAACAAAGTTGATATTCATTTTTCACATTCAACAAAAACCACTGGATTTTTAAGAAAATACAAAAATATATTTTCCCCTAAAATTTGCACCTTATAGCCTTCGATTTCTTTTTATCACAAAAATGTCGTTAACTTTAAACCACCTTGACCGATCTACAGGAAATTTTGCAAGGGTTTAAAGCCTTATACACCATACATAATGGCGCAAACTTGGCCTATACAGATTTATATATATAATAAAAATTGAGACATTTTTGTTGATTTCATCCTTGTTTGTTGTTTTCTCACTTACTTACAATGGCATAAAATTTAAACCGTTGATATAGCCTGAAAGAAGAAATATTCTGCTTTCCAACAGAGAACGTTAAATTAGGATAAAATACATAGGAGTTATGATTTTTTAAGTAGAAAATAAGACATTGGAAACAAAAAAATTGTTCCTGGCAGATCTAAGCTAAAAATGTATTTTTTATATAGGTCAAAATTCATATTTGTTTTAAAGGATGCCTAAAACAAATCCAAATCGGTTTTGTCAAAATCACAATTTTTGGGCATGGGCACTCAGTCTGGTTTTTGTAACTGTTCATCTATCTTATTTCATTTAATAAGACTGTTATTATTTCTTATTCTGTGTAAAATAAAGCTTTTAGTGATATCCGTATAGAGCACATAAGAATGCCATCTGATATGAGAATTGTTCTTGAACATAGGGGTGTGTACTTGAGTTGGAACTGGAAAAATGGCTTGAGAAAGAAAAAATTTGGACGAAGAAAACACTTGAGAAAAGCACCAGTTATGAAGCTAAGACTTATAAACCCCTGATTGAAATAAATAGGAAAGAATGTATTTAAGAGTGAGATTGTAATAGGGTTTGGATTTAGGAACTGATTGCATTGTGGTCAACAGCATAACTGTTGGCAACGCCAGCACCTGGTGCCCAAATTTCGGTGGACAGACAAGACTGAAGTTTTCCCCTAGATTGCTAACACTCAGAGTGGATAATTCTTGAGGTATTTAAGATTAAGACAGTAATTTATTTTACTTACAAAGGTCGGAATAAAGTCAGTGGGTAGGGGAAAAAAGCAGAAAGCCATATTTAAAAAATTAATTAAAATATTTTCTCAACTTCTAGAGCCCATTGGCAAGAATGCTTGGACACGAGTCTAATATTTTTCAACATATCATACGAAAAAGTTTCAACTAATTTGGTGTCTGCAACCCCCCCCTCCCATTGTCAATATCTCTACTCTAAATTTTGTATCATATAAAGAATTTCTTTGTTCCTCAAGTTTTATTACCCATAATAAATTTATGCGCAATTATATACATACCTTAACAATGTAATTTTCCCACATAGTATTTCCAAAATTAGTGTACATCCAAAAAGGATCGCCAATTCAAATCTAAATATAATAACAGATATAGATGAAAATGATATTAGAGCTAAATCGTTTCCTCTGATCCAAAATGCAAATGCTAGTAACACTAAAAAGAAGAGAAAAAAAAAGTTTAAAATAGAAGCATATTTATACAAATGATAGCATACAGAATAAATAAATACCAAATGGAAGAACTATGATATTTGGTAGAGGTCGACTTAAATAAAACATAAAATGGAACTGGGATAGTGTAATTACAACAAGCCAAGTAGTAACTTGCTTTCCATACTCTTTTTCAACTGTTCTTTTGAAAAAGTTAAATGAAAGTAACACGCACGATGCTAGTGCTGTACGAACTATAAACAAAAATATATCAATTTATATTTAAAAAAAAGAATATCATTATCAAGTCAATTATCAATATCATCAATCAAATTAGGTCCCTTACCAAGGTATTGGCTGAAAATTTTTGTAAAACTGTGAACTCCAATAACTTTGAAGATAAAGTAAATTGGAGATACAATTAACGATAGCAACATCGGCCCGATAAAAGTTCGGGGTACAACACCAGGAAATTCATGATGGTCGTACTGAAATAAAAAGAAAATTACACAATTTTTTCTCATCTAATGGATTTATTTGCAAATATTCAAACTGGATTGTCATGCATCCATTCAAGACTATTAATTATAATTAAACATGAGATTTAACTCAAGCAGTTCAAATTGTAATATTTAAAGGTTAAGCAGATGTGAAGAGAAAAAGCTAGCTTTAAATAATTAATAGGCTTATGTTTTACACAACTATTTCAAAAAATTAATAGAAACGCAGTCCACACATTAATTTTCTTGAGTCATAAACGATGTGCTAATATTATAACATATGTACCAATTAACAATCTCCCCAAATACATTTACATCTATTAAAACTGATAATATGGATGGATGGATACCAGGGACTGGAGGAGTTCCCTCCTGAGCACAGCAGCTGTTCAGCTATATCCTGGCTCCATATTTTTGGGGGAGGGCTCGCAACACAAAGTGAACTTGAGCCCCCATTGTACCAGTGTTCTTCCGTCGAAGAAACTCATTTTTGAATGGGGTTGGGACCAGACTCAGGGTCACCAAGATCCGGTCCCACCCCTTCCATTGATGAGTGCTGTGTCAATTTCTTTTAATTGCGACCACCGGTCCCCTTAGGCGTCAGAAAAATTCCAGAGACGACGGTGGGGATAGAACCCACAACCACAGGGTCTACTAGCCGAGAGTCTGACGCCTTAACCACTCAACTGCCCCCCCCCCCCCCAACTGATAATATAAAAATGTATCATTTGTTTTAACAATAGTATTACCACCCCTCTTTAACATTTAAAATCAATTTTCATATTCAAATTGCAAGTCTAAAAGGAGTGAAATTCATTTACATAACTCACCTTTCAATCGAGACAACTGAAAGGTGATTTGTGCATGTAAAGCTACAGATAATAGCTTGTATTATTAAACTTTATCTTCAATTATATTAATAAAGGTGTGAAAGAAATCATAGGCAGTTAACTTGACATTTACAAAACAAGTTAACTATGATATCAATATCAAAACCCTACAATTATTAAACAATGTTCAGGTATGTTAATAAAATAAAGTATGTATCATTTGGTATTGCCAGTCAATTCATTGAAATGGAACCATCATTTTACCATTAAAAGTTATTACTGTAATATTTTTATTTTAGTTGAGTTTCAACTTATCAAGCAGAGTAAAACTACTTTTAGTAATAGCAGTTATTGAATACATACAAGCAGCAGCGACTAGCCAACAGAAATAGTATTATCACTATAATTTTTGGGATAAAAATATTGTTTTTTTAAATTTACTATTTAAGTTGTTTAATAATAATGAAAATACTTACCATATGGTATAAAGGTTTCTTAACTTACTATTATTATACTACAGTCCGTAATTTAATACTTACTATGTAACATTAAAACTTGTGACAATGATGTTATATGGTGAATTAACTAGTTGTAAATTTTTCTTTATACTTAAAAATAACTATTACTTTAAAAAGAAGGAGATATGGGCTGAATGGATTACAAAACATTTGTTATTTGGAGTTTTATTCATTGTAGAAAAATCAATACAAAATAAATTTGTCATGGTTCACAAAATGTAACAAAGCTTATTCAATAAACACGAATTTAATTATGGGTTTGACTAGCAATTTCAAAGACAAGACAATTTACATTATTTACCTACAATAAATACGAATACAAAATATTAGGAATGTAATAATGTCATTAAAGCTTATTTATAAGGCACACAACTCTAAGGCAAACACAAAAATTAAAAACCAACAGTAAGTTCTAGATACAATATTATTTTAATTCAATTCAAATCACAAGAGGTACTGTTCAGTTTGAATCATTGGGAGTGATTTGCATACAGAATGTTTAAGCAAACATTTCATTTGTAGTTTCGTGGGGTTTGGACAAACCAATCACTGAAAATGTCAAAATGCATCTAACAACTATCGAAAATAAACAGACCGGAATTATCAGATATGATCCAAGTACAACATCATGATATTGCAGATCTCAACACAATATCTAACAGCCAATTGTAACCATCAGATTGCATCCACCTATTCTGTCATTGGTTTGGTTAGTTTCAAATAACATATGTATACAAGCATAAGAAGGAAGGAGAAAATGAGTTAAGCAGTTATTTAGGTTATATAGGTTTAATGTTAGGGATGCATTGGGTTAGATTAAGTTTAGTTAGTGTTAAGTTAGGGACTTATTAGGTTAAGTAAGGTTAGGATTAGAGATGTGTTGTTAGGTTAGATTGGATTAGGATCAGAGATGCATTAAGTTAGGATAGGTAGAGTTAGTTTCAGGGACTTGTTAGTTGAGTTAGGGTTGGGAACCTGCTAGTTTAGTTAAGTAGGGAAGTACAAGTTTGCCTGCTTAAAGCACTCTTAACTTTTTTACTCTTAATGTATTGAATAAATTCAGTTCATGCTTATCTCAACTTGAATACGGACATGTAGACCAAACTTTTCATTAGTCATTATTACAAAAACAGGAAAGATGAAAAATGTCAAAAGACAAACAGTGAATAGATTTGTCAATTTACATACAGCTAAGACAAAGCTACAAATGCTTTAAATGAAGCAAAAAGTGTACCATGCAATATGGATCAAATATCAAATTAGTATTGGATATTATTTGGTTTGTGTATTGGGTAAAATAATTCACAACAAGAAATATTGTTCATCACAACAAATATAATAAAAGCCAAATAAACGATATCATTTTGTTTTTTTACTGACTTGACAAAGTTCCATATTGTTGTTATTTTGTTTTTACAAATCGTTAATGCATCAATATCAAACCTACCTAACTCAAGTTTCTCTTTGTAAAATTTCATGGAATTATGTTCAAGATATGAACGAAGTGAGTACATCTATCTAAATTAGAAGGCAAGGTATATCAACTGAGTTTAGGCCCTTCATAATAATAAGTTTTATACAAGTGCTCAAAAACACACATGCAATGTAATTATAAGTCGCACATCTCATAAACCGATTTGGGGAGGATTGAAAGATAATGCAGTATTTATATTTGTGTCTAAATTTAAGGTACAATTCTAATGCAATTTTTAACAAAAATTAAGAATAACTAAATGATGTCCAGCAGAACTACAGCTTTGGGTAACTATTAGCCTTGTATTAGCGACACATGAGCTGTTCACTTAATTTAACTTTGGTCTCAATGAATGAAGGGATGAAAGTAAGATGTGCTGTTGAACAAACAAAACTCCTTAGGGACAACTATTCCATCTGATGTCAGTCAAAAACATCTGAAACACCAAAAATTAATTTGTAGGTACGTATTGTAAATGCCCCCAGAAATGACCACTATTTTTTATATAAATATACATATATACATATACATATAATACTAGCTAATACCCACGACTTCATCAATGCGGAACTCTGTTTTAATGTACTCTTTCTAATGCGATGTAGAGTGCTTGTATGGCTTTCTAATGTAATTTCCCGTTTCACAAATTCTTCTCTTCTTCAGTCCAATTTGGTCTATACGTGGTGAAAAGTCCATATAATCCCCTTTGGGACAGAATTTCAAAAAATGCTTTCTTGTATAATGTACCCATGTCATTGTAGGAATGCATTGTCGAAATTTCAACCCTTTAGACCCAACAGTTTGGTCTATGAGTTGTCTATCAGTCAGTAAGTCACAGAAAAATTTATATATGTAAATATATATTAACTTTTCTTTTCAAATAAAGATAAAAGTCGAAGCAGAAGATGATTAAAATTTACTTCGAAATGTACAGCTAGGCTATCGCACCATTACATCCTCTTGTTCTTGATAACCCTTTCGACTTTCTTGTCATGAAAACCTAGTTTTGTTTCCTCTTTTGATTAATAATGACATTTTTACAAATACAGTCCTCGTTAGTTAACACACTAATAATCTGAACCAAATCGAATCATCAACAATAAACAACTTAAATTTTTCTATAAAAAATGTTGGCCGTCGACAGCTGCATTAATCCAAGAAAAGAAACAATTTTATAATGGGTGTAGCCTGATTACCATTTCAACAATTAAGCAATGCAAACATAAAATTCTGAATAAGCCAAATTTTATTAATCAAACATATTAATTCTACCTCTCAAACTTTAAAACTTCAGAATAACATTAAACTTTCTTTCCAACTCGTGTTAGCAAAATCACACACTTTTTAACAGATTGCAACACAGGACGGCATTTTATGAAACATATCAAAATCATTTACAAGCCTACTTTTAATAGTACCCAACTTCTATTTTCTTAAAATAAAATGCAAGTGACAAAAAAATAAATAAAATAAATAAATTGATGAGATAAATTTTTTGTAATAAAGTCGTTTATTATGACTTTACAACCACCAAATTAATAAGCCTACTATTTATCCTTATATATCCCTGGATTATAAGTGCCGAATATTCTTGTCAAAATGACAATTCATGGACCAAATGGTTAATATTTGGATAAACTTGAACAATGTGATTTTCTCAAACACGCCAGAACTAGTTTTAATTTAAATTGATTTATAGACCAATTCAAATCATTACTGTGGTTAAATAGGATAAACTAAAAAAGCACATGGGCTAGTTTTAATGCCCATTGTTCAATAACTTTTTGCAAACAATTTTCCACTCATGATTTTTTGATAGTAATATCTTCGTTAGTATTATTTAATTGTCTGACAGTTTTGAGATTTATATTTTAATTCATTGCATATTTCCAGATCACTCTTGTCCACCAACTCGCCAACCTAACCAGGCCCTCCTTCAAACTTTCAACAAGTTATTTATTAATTAAGGTAATATTACCCATCAAGCACCCCACACCATCAATTTTCTGAGATCCATGCAACAGTCTCTGTGCTCAAGAAATACTTTTAAAATACTAAAAAGTGCACAGATATACATCCACAGATGCCCAAGCTGCACTGACGACCTGGGAAAACATAATGAGGTAGATGGTAGTCAGAGGTAAATGCAGGTGTGAGGACACAGGGGGGGAGATTGAAAAACAAAAAGCTGATGGACTCTGAAAAGGTAGGAACCCCCACACCCTTTGAACTGGAAGCGGAAATTGGCACGCCCAAAAGCATGTTAAAAGCAGAAATGAACAAACAGATGGGGAAAAAAATGACTGACGAAAATTTACCTCTCCCTCAGTAGGCATGAACTGAGGAAAATAATAAGCTTTTATCGTTTATACTGCCCACTGTCCATTCAATTACTGCCTCAAAAAATGAAATTAACTTAGCAGAAACCTGCTCTCTGTCATGAAGAAGCAGAAACATTGGAACAATTTGACTGTAAAACACTAGCTTCAGAAACAATACAGCCTTTCCAGAGGTGGCACTAAACCCTAGTGAAAAAAGAAGCTAAACTGCTTTAGGGTAGTGCACTTTTTTGAGATTTAGAAAATAAAGAAGGATTAATTGCATAATAGATCTTCTAGGACACAGACGAAGAATGGGAGAGTGGTCAATCATTTTGGATTATCGTTTGTTTCAGCTCCACTCCACCTTCACTTCTCGGTCTGTGATTTGATAAACTTTTGTCATCTCCGATCACTCTGATCCTCCTGTCCTTTCTGGTTCAATCTATGGGTGATTACATATACTGTGAAACATACAAGGTTTCGCAAAATCACTCACAAACCCATCACTGAAGAAGACACAAAACCAAAACACATGTCTGACAAACCAAATCGGCTGAGAAGGACCAAACTGCATTTGTATAATAATCAATGCAGTCCATGTGAAATAAAACACAGAGGCAATCAAAATTCAAGGGAAACATTTGATTTTCCCCTTTGGGGGGGGGGTTAAGCAAAAGTTGATCTTTAGTTTCTTCTGACAAAGATACCAAGTTTGTTTGTTGTTTATCCAATTCAAATTGTCCATGGTACTTTTGCTTTTTTATTCCAGGAATGTGTTTTTAGGAATGTAAACTTTTTTTCTTTTTGAGGGCAAAGTCCGGTGTTTCTTAATTGAATCGACTGTTCATTTCAAATGCACATCCCCAAAAACAGAAGAAACTAATAATGAAACAAAATAAATCAAAACTTACCTGGGTGAAATTGAGCCTGTGATAAATCAAATCGTGCATCGCTTGTATATTGAAACTCTCTTCTACTTTTGTGAAAGGACATATCACCAAATGAACCCCCGCCACAAACCATAACAAAAACATGTCCAGGGTTTTTTTTAAATAGTATGGAAAGAGAAAGATCGAGAAGAGGCTGAAAAAGATGCCAAGGAGGAGAAAAATAGCGAAAGGTTAAGGAGGAAACAAATGGATAAGTAATAGATGGAAAAAAACTCCACGACGACCTGACAGCTACAAGGGAGTTTTAATATAACTAAATGTCATTTTGTAGTTTTTGAAAAGATTGACTATTTTGGGAAAATGTGCGGTTTTCGATAGGACGATCGGTCGAACCATACGTGCTGAAGTGCTGACGGTGGAGCTGCACGTTGCACTGATAACAACTGTTAACCGAGAAGATTTCCATTTGAAAAGATCGTCTTCACACATGTCGCATCCATCTAAAAACCTCTCGCCTTACGTCACTGCATTGCCATATGGTTAATAGAATATTACCCTTTTAAAAAATGATAGTTCTTATTCATATATATTAAGTTGTTTTGCAACGACCGGATTTCAAGCCCTTAGCTCATCATCAGGTTGAAGGATTTCTACAATCACGTCTCTCGACATGAATTGCAAAAGTAAACCCGCCAACGCGACGCTCCAATGAGAAGCTGGTTTTAAAAAACGGCAACAATTTGAATGTACTAAAAGCGGAAATTACAACATAAGTAAATATTATAATACTAAATACTGTAAGAAATTAATTATTAAAGATAAAAGATAAAAAAAATGAGGATAATACCTTAATATCATTAAATTATTATAAAAATAATAACAATTAAAATAATTAATTTAATTATTTGGACTTTTAATATTATTTATATACATATTTAAAATAGGAGGTAAATCAAAATCTATTATATTATTAATGCATTTATCATCATGTTGAGTTTTACATTTTTTTAAATTTCAAATTTCTCCAACCAATCTAGTTCTCTCCCTTTGTTGAAACTATGATTCGCTATTGTATTCATTAATTTTGTTCTTATTGCGGAGGGCCCCAATCTCACGTCTTAGCTGCTGATTCTCTTCTTTGAGGTCAGTCACTTCATTTTGCAGGGATCCAAACTCCTCCTTAGAGGCTAGGATGGCCAACTTCGCATCCAACATGTCATTCATTAGCGATTTCATTTCATGATTTCATCACATTGATACATTGCAATAAACCCCTAGTTGGTTGACAGACATCCTTTTGGTCGAGGAAGATTCAGGGGAACTTCTCGCTCTCTTGGAACGATCGCTCTTCTTGCTTGGTGAAGCCTTAGTGATTCTGCATAGATTGTAATTAAAAACAATTTTTTTTTCTGGAAGAAATAGATATATTGATCTCCTTCCCGAAACCCTTAATAAAATGATAGAGGCCAACAACATACGATGGTAACGACCTTTAACGCCAGTCTTTCAGTAAACATTGATACGGGTATCCCTGACCCTTGAGCCGGGAGTGGCGTCTCCTTAATACTGCTATCAACTTAATGGCCTAATTAAACCTTATGGATGATTTTTATTCAGCGGAACTCCATGAATCCGAAGGTGGTTAGATAGGCAGACCTTTACATATATATGAGTCATAAATTTGACTCAACAAGACATGGTGTCGTGGGCACCGAAGTACACTACATATATATTTATATGTGTGTGTGTATAACTTTTCTTACATTTAAAATATTCTACATTAAGATCACAGATTAAAAACAAGGACAAAGGCTCCGGGAAATACCCCCAACAAAATGATGTCATTCTCATATGTACCTATATATATAATACGTTATGTGGGGGGTTTATATATATATGGAGGTTTACTAGTTTTTTTAGACTTTTACGAGATGCTGAGCACCAAATAATATAATTATAGTACAGTTAAGAAGCATCAGAGACAGACTGCAATGTTTTTCCTTTAAACAAGGTTAATCGAATGAATTCATTATACAGGATTAGTTGGATGTAGAAAATAACATTAATGCATATAATTATATAAATATCCAAATAAAAGGGACAGTATGTGATTTTCCTTTAAACAATATTAATAGAACGAATTCATTTAAGAGGATAAGTTCAAGATAGAAATGGCACATTAAAGCTCCTGTAAATGAAGATAACGGTGTAAAGATCATTGTTTCACCAGTACACATATTTCAATAATAGTAAACAATTCAGACACCAATTTCCACAGTAGGTGAAGAGTCCTGTAAATGCCGGTAATGATTTAAATATCTATATTTGTAAATTGTAAATATGTATAATTGATGTCATTGTCTGCATTCACTGGATTTTTAATGTGCATTTTCAACATTCATCTTATCCTGGAGAATAAATTAGTTGTATTAATACTGTTTAAAGGAAAAACACCATAGTACCATTCTGAGGGTTCTAATCAGTACTGTAATCGTGACATACTAAATTTCATGTTAGTAAAGTGAAACGATGTTAATAGAATGAATTCATTTTACAGAATTAGTTAATGTAGAAAATACACATTAATGCTCCTGTAAATGCCGGTAATGATTTAAATATCCAAAGGAACGGTACAGAGGAAAGAGCAGTATGCGATTTCCCTTCAAACAATATTAATAGAAGGATTTCATTCAAAAGGATAAATTCAATGGGAAAAGTCACATTAAAGCTTCTGTCAGTGAAGATAATAGTGTGAATAACGGCAGAAAAGGTAGAGAGGAATCAGGAGTGTTTCACCTGTACAAACTGTTGAACAGTAGGTGAAGACAGGTTAGGATGAAATATAGTATATCACATTTATAATACAAATAAGAAGCTTCAGAATGGGACTATGAGGTTTTCCCTATAAACCATATTAAGAGAATGAATTCATTTTACATAATTAGTTACATGTAGAAAATACAAATTAAAGCTCCTGGAAATACAGAAAATGATGTAAATATCTGAAGAAAAGGGACAGAGGATAGGCAGTGTGTGTGTGTGTGTGTGTGTGTGTGTGTTTTCCTTTAAAATATATTAATAGAATGAATCAATTCTATAGGATAAGTTCAGCATAGAAAGTACAGAAAATAATGTACATATACGAAGAAAAGGTAAAGAGGAAAGCTCAGTGTTTCACCAGTATACATATTTCAATAATAGCAACGTTATATTTACGCACCAATTTTCCATATTGAACAGAAGGTGAAGACTTGTTACAGACACAATTATAACATGATAATGTGCCTCAGAATGTTATTATGTTTTTCCTTTAAACAGTGTTAAAAACATATCAAAACTCGTTAGTGGACTAGTCCAAAATCCCTAAAACTTCAGGAAACACAAACCAAATGATGTCTATATATGATAACTGGAGAAATGGACAAACTTGAGCGGCACTAGACCCAGGAACCTATGCTAAAATAACCCTCACCAGTACTAAGAAACTCACTTCTGCAATTGGAGAAGGCCAGACTCACAGGGATGAAAACTGGCATCTGAGGCATCACTGATGATCCCATTGAAAATGTAACCTAGGAATTAAGGAAAAAATGAATTGAATCAATTGCACTATGGACCTAGGAATGTATAATAAGCCAAAAGGTGTGTAATATCCACAATCATCATCATCGTCATCATCCTTTATACCTTCACTCTCAACACACACCAGGATATACAAAACGATCAGTACTGTCGTTTACATGTAAACAAATTTTTTATATTAATAGTTGGTCATTTAAGTTTATATTTCTGCCCTTCAAACAAGTTAAAAACGAAAATTTGTTAAATCTAAGAACAGGCTGGAGGGAGAGAATCACATAATTTTTTCAACGAGTCGTCCTAAAAACGACGCCAGTTGCTCCCAGGTTTCTATTCGGTACATACGAACATCCCGCCAGTGTCTACAGAACATTGGTCCTCTATACCGGATCAATGTTCGATAGACGCCGGTAGTAAAAGCCTTTTCTTCCTATATGTACATTATTTATAAGTGCTTTAATGAGCCCCTTCTACGCTGAACTTAATTCATTCCATTAATATTGTTTAAAGGAAAAACTGCATAGTTCAATTCACCGGCTACTTATCTGTACTATAATTGTGATATACTATAATTTCTTCCTAACTTCTCTTCGTGTACTATTCAATATTGAAATTGGAGCCTACATATATGTTTACTGTTATTGAAATACGTGTACAAGTGAATCACTGAGCTTTCCTCTCTACCTTTTCTTCATATATTAGATAGACATTATTGTCAGCATTAACTCAAGCTTTAACATGCATTTTCTAAGTCTTCCCATTCCTACTTAATTATGGATATTTCAGCACTTGTTTTATGGCTTAGACATGTCTCCTTACGTACGAGAAACAGTGCTCTTTCGTCCTCTACCTTTCAGCACGCAGGTGATTCTTTTTCTCGAACTATAATGTGTACTATTGTGCTTCATCTAATTTATATTACAGTAAATTCATTCTACTAATATGCAAAGGAAAATTGTTTTAATTCTACAGAGCTTTGGCTCGGCTCTGCTGTACGTTATATCCTAAATTTTCCCAAATATCTCTTTACCTATTGGTAATTATGCAAATTACAGCCTGAATGAAACAGCAGCAAGTATTCGTATGAGTAGTTGCACCAGGGTTTTCACTCCTCTTTGGCCTTCTTGGTTTCATCGTCTATCGTACTCTATATCAGCATTTACTCAACCTTTGTGTGTGTACCTTCTTATTCTACACAATTAATCAATCCATGTTATTAGGAAAAAGAAAATGCCTTAGTTTCGTGCTGATGCTTTTTAACTGTTCTGTAACTGTTATATCCCAAAATCCCTCTTAATGCACTGTTTATTTATGAAAATAATCACCTGTATGTTTATTAGATTGTTTAGGTATGTCTTCTATGCAAGGGAAACACTGCTCTTTGGTTCAATTATTTTCTTTTAATTATTCAGATATCGTGAGATGTGTTCTGGTGTGATGTAGGTTTCAGAAAAACATTTTCTTTATCGTGCCAACGTTTCGATCTTTTATTGAGATCATCTTCAGGGCCTGGGATTTACAAACATAGTTTACATTTAGAAAATACATATACGATGTGGAAAAGTGAATTTATACAATGCAAAATATGAATACTTTGATGGAATATAAAATATATTTTGCATTGTATAAATTCACTTTTCCACATCGTATATGTATTTTCTAAATGTAAACTATGGTTGTAAATCCCAGGCCCTGAAGATGATCTTAATAAAAGATCGAAACGTTGGCACGATAAAGAAAATGTTTTTCTGATATCTACATCACACCAGACCACATCTCACGATATCTCAATTTATTATCTGAAATTATCTATTAACGGTCACTAATCTCTACATATTTTCTTTGCATCTTTGATTCAATATCTTTTGTGTATTGTTTGGTGACAAATAAATGAATTTTTTTACAGTAGATATTTCTATTTTCTTACACCTGACATGTTTCTAACGATTTCGTCCAATGTCCAATTTTTGCAATTACTTTTTGCCATCAATTCCTTTTGAATAAAAATTCCTATCATTAGAGTCAAAGAACATTTGAACACTTTCAAAGATTTGGAATTTAAACTGTTTTAATGACTGAAATATATTTAGTCAGAAGGCGAAATATTCAGAGTATGACGGGTGTGATAAAATTTGCCATTTAAGATTAGTTATTTGTTTGTTTGGTGAAAGACTATTTTTCTGTTTGCTTGTGCAGGCCATTTTGCTTTATTTGAAGGTGAACAGGTTAGCTGTTCACAGTTTATTCACTACATACCATTTGGCTCAAAATGCATAGAGCCGGCGGCCAGCATCCCACCCAAATGCAATGCACATTTTCCTTTTTTTTCCGAGCATTTATTGCGGACTATGTTTTCATATATTTTATCCATTTTTCATCACTTGTTACGAATCTTTGAATTGAATGAAATTGACAACATAAGAGTGAAGAGCAAATTGAAATGTGATCCGCCAAATTTCCTTCCTTTAAATCAAGCAAACCAGCGTTGGTCTTTAGTAACATTGCATCATTAGTACCAAATGCTGTACACAAATTTTCAACTGCAACGGTCCCTTTTTGGAATTCATAAAGTAAACAACAAGTTAAATGCGACTTATCCGGATGTCGTTTACCTAGTAAATTATTCAAGACAAAGAGAAAGTGCGGAAAAATAAAGCCTTTCAATTTAGGGATTAAACAAGCGTAAATGAAAATAATATAGGCGCAAAATGTAAATGTTGCTAATTAATCCTATAATTGAAAAACGACATTAACCCCTTGCCAAGCCAATAGTAACTATAACAATAATTCCATACTATAAATATAAAGCAAATGGAAAACAGTTTCTTACATCATATCTCCTAAACCTTTACCTACTGTCCATCGTAGGAAAAAAATCAAGTAATGTAAAATCGACTCATTTATTACTTTAACATAAAAATATTTTTAAAAAAACTTAAAAACTCAATAACAATAAAATTCCTTTTTAATAATGAATATGGTGTGGATATGGATGAGATTAAAGATAACAGCACTGCATGGTGTATCTTTCTTTACTGTGCATAGGAAACATCTCAGAGTTAAAACATTTAAAGTAGGACCTCTTTCATAATTCATCACTTTAACAATTTAAAGGAGAAGGATATGCTATTTAAATTGTAACGGACACTCCACTCAGTAAGTTGTCTTTATTTCCAGTGTTAATATACAAATTGCCACCAACATGGCATCGTGTGTAAACCACATTAGCCAGTCTAAGCCATTAGTTTCTTTTTTATTTATTTTTTTTGCCAGTTATTTGTTTTGGCATCAGATGCTATATACAACGGTTGTAAACATCTAATAGAAACGTTCCGCCTGAATTAGGTTAGGTACAACTTATTTTGTTTTCAACATTATTTTTTTACAATAGAGATCTTGATAATATTAACTGCAATACTGAAAAGGCTTGAACCATGCCCTTTTCAATTTGTGTAAAAGAAAAAAAAAGCTTATGGAGAACCAAATATATTGGGCTTTTAAATCACCACTCTGTTATTTGTTTAAAGACAGATAATAAATAAAATAATAATAATAATAAAAGAAAAAGAACATTTCGAATATAATACATTACTTTTAGGGCTATAGTTCTTACATACATATTAAAACTTATGGCTAATTCTATGATTTGATTTAGTCAATAATTTTCAAACATATGATAAATAATTTGACTACTGTTAAGTGCACCAAGCTGGTCGAAAAATTGCACATTTTGAACAAATTCGCCACCTGAACATCCGCCACTTAGATGGCACACCCGTATACTACACACTGATTCATACATACTGAGCCTTATCATCCCCAGTCTTATATACAATATCAACATTTTTATTTATTTATTTTTTTTTTTGACATCATGTAATAATGGCATGCCAACATTAATGATTTGGTATAAAATTATCACTATGACAGTGACACTGTCGACCATAGTTCATATTATATATTTTAAATTAAATTTCAGAGCTGTGAATACCAAGTTTTTATTTTATTTTAAAAGCAAATCATATACTCAATTTGATTTCAAATTTGACATTAACAACTCTGCCCAGAGGAATTATCTTAACATTCTTTTACATGCTTTTCGATTATATTACGATTAAAATTAACTACTATTTTTTTTAATAATTATTTTTACACAATTTTTTTTTAAAAATAATTTAGTGGGTTTATTAACAGTAGGAAAGTTGTATTAAGAAAAGTCCCAGCGATTAAATGTGATGGAGATGAAATAAGAATTCAATTTCTGTCACGATCGAACATTCACTTTTAATTTTTGTTTCAATATATGTATATATATATATATACATATATATATATATATATATTTCTTTTCTTCTTTTTTTTATAATAAGATTCTACTTGTTTTTGAAACATGAAACATCATAAAAGTCTATAAATTACATTTGCAACAATTACTTTAGGAAAATATTTGCAAATGTCATATGAAAATTATCAAAATATAATTATATAATAACGTAATTACACTATTTACAAAACATAAAATACTGATGATTTATGAAGAACTATAATTTTTTATTGTTACAACTTTGCATATTTGTTACACATTTTATACATTATTTTACACTAGATAAAATGCACTGCCAGAGCAGATTACTTTTTTTTTCTTGAATTTTCTTCTCTTTATTACATTTGAATATAGCTTGAATGAAATGCCAATTATCTATGCAATAAACAAAAACAAAATTTTTGTCATTAAAAAACAAATTGTGGATCATATCTTTTGTAATGATCGATATTTGTCATTTTGACAAAACTTAATAAAAATATGACTTGTTAATTTAACATAAACAAAATTGCTAAAAAAATAAACTTTAATAATAGATATATCCAGTAGATTTGAAATGGTCCCATCTACTTTGTTTTAAGGGGAGGGGGTTTACATGTAAAAATAAAAACAAGAAAACAAACAAAAAAAGGTGGAAATTCAGCTTTTATGTCAATCCCGGTTAAAATATTCATTTTTAAATGATCCATAATTTGTTTTAAAAACTTTGGGGAAAAATTTCCAATATTTTTATGGGTTTCTGCTAATTTTGAAAAAAAAAAAAAAAAAAAAAAAACTGAGGAACACAATTGTATCAATTACAAAATAAAAATACAACCTGGTCTATACAAGCCGAACAATTTAACACAATATTGTTTTTTACATACGATACAGTCAGTGACTATTTAATTTTTTTTTAATTTTTAAAAATAATTTTTATTAATCAATCAACAGCAAACTGAATAACAGCCTAATTATTCATTCATAATTCAACAATAAGTTACACATACCACAGATCAATTATTTGATTATGCATTTATATTGGATTAACTTTAAAATTTTGAAAAATGAATTACAAAAAAAATTGTTGGGCAATATATATATACGTAATTAAATGTTAATTGGGACTTAAAAAACACAATGAACAACAATATTGCAGAACAATTATTACAATATTGACATATTTACAAAAACAATGTTAAATATTATAAGTTCGGTACTCATTATTGCATAGTTGTCTTATATAACAAAACAAAAATTACATGCACTCTTAAAAAAAAAAAAAAAAATATATATATATATATATATATATATATATAATTATTATACTTACTAATAAAAATTATACTAAGACTTCAAATAGTCAAAATAAAATAAAAACAACAAACATATAAAAGTTATTATACAAATGACTATTGCCTTGTTTGCTTTATAATCCTATCGATGTCATCTTTCAGTAAAATTATCGTGTATTCTACAAATTAAAATTTCTTTAGGAAACGAAAGGAAAACAAACAGCGATAAGATGTATTAAGGTGTAAGTAAAAAGATAAGAAACTGTAATGCAAATTCTTAATAGTATTTATATTTTAACAAATTTTAGTTTCACGTAAAGACAATAATAACAATTGATGCAAATATAAAATATGCCAAGTTAAACTAAATTTTTTTTTGTTTTTGTATTTTACTTTACATAACAACCACATTAACAATTTATATTATTATTATTATGGTTCCAAGCAAGGATAATAGCAACTGATGCCAGAGTTAATAATTTAATGCCCCTAAATATTGTTCAATTATCAGGTGAATTGCATACTTTTGTAAACAATAATTTTGGTATTTATAAAACATTATTATAGGCTTCAGCCAATGTGTTGTACTAACTAACTGGGATTGGATCGCATTAGCGCTGCTGTTCTTTTCCATTTCGACTAGTATACCAGAATGACTCTACAATTACTAATTAAAAGTAAAATTATATTCTGCTAAGAAGGGTAAAAAACCGGTTTGCGTACAACAGTTTATATATAAAAGTACGTTAAAAATGTATCTTTTTGTCAAAACACTTACAAACTGCGAATTTTGGAATGATATGAATTTTCAGAAAAAAAGAAAAAAAAAAGCAGTTTGATCAATTAAAAAATAATAATGATTGTTGTACTTTTAATTTAATAATTACAGTTTCCAAATAGAACATATTTGAGCGACAAAATTTAATGATTAACGTGTAAATCTGATTTATCTTCAAAATGTACAACTTGAGACAGTGTCACTGAAAGAGCATCTTCTAGTAATGTTAATTCATCCATTGCTTGAACAAATTACATTCAAAACATCGAGGCAACAACACAGGCATTATTAAATTAAAATAATAGTATTTCAAGTCTATATAGGAGTGGGATGGCACAATCCACTGCTACGCTGTTATTTATGATAATTATACAACAGCCATCAAAAATTGAAACTGAAAATACTCAAGGTCTTTATCATTTTTTGAACATTTCTTTCTTCTTGCTGCTTATCTCAAGTTCCATAAGTTTCTTCCACAGCTCTTCCCTCTCTTTTTCTCTTTTCTTCTCTCTACAAAAAATGAAATAAATAAACAAATAAAAAAATATGAAGTGCAGGTAAAAGGCTTTTTAAAAATGTTTTTTCTTTTTTTAAAAGAGAAATTTTAAAGACTAACTTCTGCATTCTTTTGTTTTAGCAATGAAAAATTATGCTAACAATAAATACTTTTTAAAATTGCTAAAAAAAAAAAACATACAAGAAACCATGAAAGAAAAAAATGTGACCAAAATTTGAAAAGATCCATCCAGTTTGAAACAACAGTTCAATTATTAATGTACGATGCCATGCAATGTTTATATTTATATTATAAAGAGAAAAAATAAACATTTTTTAAAATGCTTTTAATGATTTTTTACGTTTTACTCACTTCTGCCTGTCAGCTTTATATGATGACGTTAATTCATCGAACAGTTTGCTGTTCATATCCATGAATGTTTTCAAAACATTATACACCAGGGCGATAATCGTTTGATTCCAGTGTTCTTTGCTATTGCGATAAAGGGCGGGAAATAATATGGGCATGATGACATGGTTGTTTTCTTCAATCAGGCTCATAATGTACTCATTATTCCAAAGGTAAAGAGAACGCTCGGCAACCTAAATATATACATATATAAAGAAAAAAAAAATAAACCAATGAAATTATATCTGACTGATAATTTACCTGAAAGTGCGGGCTAGAAACGCACTTGGAAAGCTGTCTGAATAAAACCTCTTCAATTTTAACAAATTGAGATGGTTCGATAACATCTAAAATTTCTTCAATTTCTCCCAAAAACATGACCTACAATCAATGGTTATTACTAGTAAAGATATTAATTTTCCAAAAAAAAGGTTTTATTTAATTTTAACTACATAAATAGCATTGGGTAAAATAACCCCATAGCATTTTTTAATTGGGAAATTCTATGGAAATTACAGGCACTTGTAAACAAATTTACTCAACAACATATGAAACATTTTACTCGTACTAACTTTCCACTTTCCCCATATTTTGTAATTGTCCTCATAGAACCGGGACCCTCAGGCATTCAGGATGTAAAGGTGATGAGAGAGGGCACATATGTCGACTGAAATAAGAGCCAATACGAATTCTCTAGACTCTGAAAAGCCTTACTGTGGACTCTCTTGCCACAATAATATGATACAACCAAAAATGGATCTTAAATGAGTTCAAAACCTGGTGAAACAATACCTGAGGCTTGAGGCATATAAAGAGATTCATAGAAAGGCCATCTGCAACTCTAGTTAAAAGGGATTATTGAGGGTAACTGCACGATTCTGACTGAACTCCTGACTGCCCTGAGTGCCCACTGCTGACTAAAAAGGAAACACTGAGTAAATTATGCCTTCTAACAGGATCATACACTAAAGGGCTACTGGCAAGGCTATAGGGTTGACTTAACAACCTGAACTGGCCAATGAGTTATAAAATATAGAGGAGAGCACAGTAGATCTACTCAGGTCGAGGTATGGAAGGCCTTGTGACTGCCTCACTTATCCCTATCTCTTCTAGAACTTCTCAGGTTTTTGAGCAAACTCTTCAATGTATAATTACGCGGTCCTCAATGAGGTAGTTTTCTCATGAATAGCTTTGCACAGCCGAGAATGGTGGTCACAATGGTTAATGCGTTGAGACAGTGATCATTCATTGTAAGGTAAAGGTTCCAGGTTCGAATAAAGTGGCTATCTATTCAAACCCAACATACACAAATGGGCTTTTTCAAACTAGTTGAAATACTCCTCATTAACTAATTTTGACTTTAATCGCTTCATTTGTGTGCAGTATACACTAGAAGTAGCATTTTGGCCAGGCCATTAAACCACCAGGCTGTGGCCTTTCGATTCCATCAAGCACATAATGTCACCTTCTTCAGATGTAATCCAGCTTTTGAGGTTATCAACAATAGTTATTTCGTTTTCTCTGAACATTGTCGTAATAGGCCCAATTTTCCTTCCCAGTTATCAATCTTAAAAAATTTTTGCATTTTAAAAGGGAATTGCAGATGAAGATCTTAATAAATTTTTCTCGGTGAACAACTTATGGGATGTATGTAAGACAAATGGGGCAAGGTTTATGATCCCTTGCGATTAGCCAATGCCAGTCGTTGCTGACTTTAAAATCGGTCCAATTGTATTCAGTATACAATTCAATTAATGTTTTGGTCAGGCAGGTGAAGCCAATAATAAACCACTGCCTTTCCACCAAATAAAACAAAACCTTTGTCGACTTTAGAGTTGTTAACGGTTTTCCCCTGGATTTTCCTTTCTATATTATTGTAAAGAACCCAATTCCGCCCCCCCCCCCAACTTTTCTTTTAAAAATCCAGGTCATTTAGATAGCATTTTAGAAGGGAATCACATACATCGCACTGAATAACATCAAATGTGTTGAAACACTTGTATGTTATGTTAAGTGTCTTTGTGATGCCTCACATGATTGGGTTATTTGCGACAAAAGATTGAATTTAATAATCACCAAAGAGTGTTCTGTGTTTCCAAATCAATATTTTTCCTCCTGAATGGAGCAAAACTCTAAGAACTGTTCTTTCTACCAAACCATCATTATACACATCACTAATTGTACTAGGAATCTGAGGTTTTTTCAATTTTAATTATCCAAAAGCCTTAAATAATATCTTTTTTACAATATGTTATGGGTCTCTCTAATCATTACTTATGTTTGTTTAATCGTGTATAAATGATGTAATCGTTAGCAGCAATACTTAAGTTTTATTTCAGCCAGAATAAAAAGAAATCAAATAATTAATGTATTGCAATTAATTATAGATATTGGAATTACCTCTTTTTGGCTGCATGTCTTGGGCCAGTATTTTAGAAGACCTCTTACAACAGGTTCTGTAAGTGTGGCGTCTTTTTCTATGAACTGTACCACGCAATATGCCAACTGTGCATGGTACGATGACAAGCATTTCACTTTGTGAAGGGGTATCAAAACTTTAACTAGAAATTGTTTGTGCTCAGCCTTAAGTGGCAATGCAAATCCATTAATGATGCTGAAAAAAATAATTAAGAAAGAGATTAATGAGTTTACAATGGACATAGTAGTACACATACCTTCCTAATATTTCCAAAAGTTCGCCCACACCATTGAAATGCTCGGTTTCATAAACAAACCTGTAATTTTATACATTGCATGAATTCGCGATGAAACGACTCGCAACGAATTTTCATTTAATTCAGGTACAAACCTCAAAAATATATTATTAATTTGTTTTCTGATGAATGCCCTAAGTCCCAAGAATTTGCCATAAATACGATGCAGTACAGTCTTAAGGAAATCGCGCTCTCTTGGGTCTTCACTATCAAAAAGTTCCAGCAGCTGTTGAAGAAAATAAGGTAAAATTATCCTACTCTTTTAATCACAGCAGTTCAACTTGTAGGATTGGTTATTTAAAGATCGTGAGATACAGTCTGGTGTGATGAAGGTTTTAGAAAAACATTTTCTTCATCGTGCCAACATTTTGATTTCTAAATAATTATCGATAAACGGTGACTAATCACCAGACTGCATCTCACAAGCTTTGAATAATCATTGACAAACAGTCACTAAACACCACACATTTCTAGGATTGGGTTTAAGATTACAAGCTTGTGTAAAAATTATTTTTGCAATTTTGTGCCTTTAATTTTTATAATTATTAAAAATGTTACTAAATAAACCCACAAAAGCTTAATTCTGATTAGGCCGAATATTTGAAAAAAGTACACAAGCTTTATAAACAGTTCCATCACCCGTCCAAGGCATCAGCAAATTGGCAGGTGCATACACAGTTTAGTTTGGGCAAACTCAAACTATAAGTCAGCAATTCCAACTTGTTTTCAGGCCAGGTTTGTGATCGGTTTTTGACCAATTGGATTTAACTAAGAACCGGCAGTTAGAGACAAGTGCAGATGTTTTCCACCGTTTTCACTCTCATCAATTCAAACGTGAAATGAAATACAAAATATTCATATCAATTCACATTTTTAAAAAAAACTTTTTCAAAACATTATTAAGGAATATTATATTATCACTCGATTAATCTAACTTGCTTGAATCTGAAATTGGAAAAAAGTTCCAACAGTTAGAATCCATGATCATTTAATGTTAAGGTATGGACAGTCATAAATCATGGATTAGTTGGCAACTCGTTTGGATCGTGTTTGAAACAAATATATTATGTATATAGTAACAATGATCAAGCATTTTTAGTTTAGTGTATTTTTATTATTTTAACTTTGATTAACAAGTTGAGTGCGTATGACGCAACACATGATCATACGAACTGCCCTTTTGGGTATGGTCTACACAAAGTCTGCATCCGACTGTTTATTCTTTTCGAACTCTCCACTTCACACCCTGGACAATGCCATTTGAAATTCCTAAGACCAAGACAGAAAGGGCAAAAGTGTCCGTCTTGTTTCGTAAGGAAGTGTAAATCTTGAGTAATTGCTTACATACATGAAACTATGGATTTAACATACCTGGAGTACAAACTTTTGATCAATCACTTTTTTCCCAATAGTTGGTTGGAAATCAGATGACTCCAGAAAACGTAAAAAAATTTCATAAACAAGCTGAAAGAAAAAATTTAAAATAAAATGCTTGATATATTACAGAAAATTTAAGGAACCCATGGTCTAAGTTATAATTGACAGAACTCACCGATAAATGTGGCCATGAGGCTTCTAATGTCGGTTCATCTTCTTCGGGATCAAAATCAGGGGTTTCACTAGGAGGGAGGGTCCTGAACAGGTTTGCAGAAATCTAATAAAAAAAAAAATTAAATCTATAAAAATATCACGACAATATTTTTAATCAAAGTGTTAACAAGGCAAAAAAATTTTACCGCTAAAAAATTTCATTTTATAAAAGAAATTACACACACTTAATAACACTGATTTTTCTTCTATTCCTAGATCTCTGATACCTTAATATGTTAGATATTGATATTTTTAGTTTATCTAGATTAGCTTTTAACAGAAAACTGTTGTTAACATTATGTTCCAAAAACATAAATTTATTTTATCTGTTAATCTTTCTGAGAATATATTCGTGTTTTATATTTTGCTTATAAGCTTGTAATCTGTTTTGTCCTTTGCACAGTTATGTTGTTTTTCAAAAAGTTTACATATTTTTTGTTAGATTAATAATCCATAAATAAATATATAAATATTTACCATTTTAACAATTTCAGGATATACTGGTTCGGTCAGGACCCCTCTCCCATTGGACACATATTCAACTAATTCATTCAGAGTCGATCTTTTAGTTTCTTTCCCTTTAATATCGACTGTGGGATCCATAAAATCAAACGCCACGCAACACTGGCGGAGTTTGTGAATGAAAAGCTCCTCCTGTTCTGATGATGCAACATCTAAAACAAACACAAAAAATAAAATTATAACAATTTGTAATTTTTTAAAATAATTTTATGTTAATTATTTATTTACATTAACAAATAAAACACAAAGAGGGAATATGTAAAGGAAAATAGTATCACTATTTGAAACTGTTAAATTTCTTCTTGAGATCTAAGATTTGACCTGCAGGCAACAATTCATAGTGTTTGCACTTTAACAGGCCGGAAAATAGCGAATACAACTTTTTGCAATCGAAGCCAGGCTAAGGATTTTTCGTCAGAGTTGGAATTCTTAGACTAGGAAAAAGCAGCCCATTATTCTTACAAAAATTATTGTTATTTAAATTAACCACGGAGATCTCTGTGACGCTAAAAATGCAATGCTGAATTGGCAGAGAAACTCTCACTTATCTAGAAAACTGCCGATAGGTGTTTAAGGTGGATCTGACGTGCAAAAGTATCATCCTCACCCGGTTAAGAATATTTGGGCCAAAGTCTGCGTTATGTGTCCAGCATATAAAGAAAGGTTGCTTAATGTGTCCCACTTAATTGAAGAGTGCACCATTCCTTTGCTCTCTAGAAGAGCGAGTAGCCTAGCACCGAGCATTTGGGTCTTCCGTTTCGATTCTTGTAGGAAACTGGGTTGTTTTACTGTATATCGTGCTGATATTGTTGTGTCTCCTAGTCTGTGGAGAGTGAATATACTTACTGGCATGAATGAAGTGCAGTGTGAAAGAACTGATGGTAAAATACTGAGTACCCCACCAGCGAGTGGATGGTATATACATAAGAATGTATTTAGGAAAGAGTGGATGTGAACGGGTTTGGATTTAGTGTGAAGTCTTTTCAGGATTTAGGTCACAACGGTAAATAAGAAGGCTGATGGAGGATATGTGGTTGGGTGATGAATGAGCTTCAGCAACGAGAATGACTATGGAATACTTCCATACGAGAGGAAAATAGGTGGTGTGTAAGATGGAATTGTATATTGTAGCTAAAACTTTTATACTCAATCAATTCTTTATAATAACAAATAGTTTTGAAAGTTCATAACTCTGAACTGATGAACACAGCTGTTTCAAATATTGATTTTAACTTTTTGTTTTGGGAGGAATAAGGTGGGCATCTTAATGCAACACGTGCTAGGCTAGCTGTCACTATAATGACCAGTTTGTTCTTTCAAAAATTTTATTCGAATTAAAGGTATAAGATAATTTTCTAAGTTTATCATAACTCGGCTGTTTTAAAATCTGTTTATTTTTTCTGTTTTGCTTTGAATTAGGTTCAGGCTCTTCACAACACTCACTAAGGCAGATGTGAGAATGAAGGCCCTTTAAAATTTAAAAAATTAAACAACTCAATATATCGGATAGTTTTAAAACTTCGACTGAACATGGCTATGTGAAATTTTTGTTTCCAGACTTTGCTTAGGTGATGCTAGAATGTCCAGTTTGTCCTTTCAAAAGTTCTATTCAAATTAATTAAAGATACAAGCTAATTTTCCAAGTTTATCATAACTCAGCTGTTTTAAAATCTGTTTAATTTTTCTGTTTCGCTTTGATTTGGATTTAGGTTTGTAGTTTGCCATTCATTACTACTACTAGTTTGTGTACGGTTGTGTGCGAAGGAATTCATTGTGGGTAAAAAATATTCCGAGGCACGTCTTCCTCAAAGGAGAATTTGGCCGTGATGGCGGGAAACGCGATTGGAAATTCAACTCTAATTAGAAGTCGATTTAGAATGGCACTTTGCGGCATTCGCTAAGGCAGATGAGAGAATGAAGGCCCTTAGGAAATTTAATAAGCTCTGAATCAAATAAGTTGGGGCCGCGGTAGCCGAGTGGTTAGCGTGAGAGACTCTCGGCTAGTAGACTTAGATATGCTTAGTTCATGAGCCCATTAAAAAAAACAAAAAACAAATAAGTTAATATATCGGCTTAAAAATGGTTTTCTACACTTTGCAACTAATTTCCGATTTATAATGCACCGTTTTGACAAATCCTTTCGGCCGGGTGAGAACAAATGGGAAATTTGCAAGTGTGATAATCCTCCTTCTCGTGTCGGGACTCAAGTCCGATATTCACGGGGCGCTCCGCACACCCGCGTCGGTTATGCTATGAACGTGCTTCGCCGACTTTTTAACGAGGTTTTAATCATAAAACCATTAAAAAAATCTACAGTCTCAATTATAGTATTTAACTGAGAAGTTGAAAATAAAAAAAAACAGAAATCTTTTGTTGAAGAACGATTCACTATAAAATTATACGTGTTTAGCAATCCATATAGAACATAAATCGCCTGTCGTTGAAATATTATGCTAGTTAGTTATTATTAGTGGGTCATAACGACACGAAAGGCAAAGGTGTTGGGTCGACCGGAAAATTTGACCCAGTATGATACCGATGACGAACAGAAAATTTTGAAATTTGTCCAATAAAAACTACGACGAAGAGAATTCGTGCGTATTGATGTCTGTTTCAAATTAATCTCATTAAATTAAACTTAAACTGATCTACTTACCAATAGCATTCCCATAAAACAAACATCTCGAGAATGCATGATGAAGAATATCATGCACAGATTTCTTAAACATGTTAAAATTGCATAAAAAATGAAAAAAGGGCTACTTTCAGCCTGTGTTGCTATGAGACAAATGGAAAAAAATCCTAAGCACATGATCATTTTTATAGAACGAACAAATGATAAAATAACTTGGAAACTAAATATTAAATTGCAATTGGTTTCTTTGATTATACAGCTGAGATGTATTACTTTTAATATTTTAAAGAAAAGACATTTGCCCTAAATAGAAAATAGTTTAAAAGAGGAGGGGGCAAAACAAGAGAGAAAATTTGTTGAAATCTTAATTTTTTGAAACCTCGTTAGACAGCTGTTATCTGCAAGTGAGTTTTAAAAAGTTTCATTACATTGGCTCTCTTCCAAATCAGAAAACATCCTTCGAGAGAGAGGGGCGAAGAGAGTGCGTGGTGAGAATGAGACAGCGTCTGTGAGTGATTGAGGGAGAGAGAGTGTGTGTGAAAGAGAGTGAAGAGGGGAGAGAGAGAGAGAGAGAGAGAGAGAGAGAGAGAGAGAGAGAGAGAG
>CM077100.1:33625373-33646588 GCA_039619505.1 Cimex hemipterus | reverse complement strand
AGAGAGAGAGAGAGAGAGAGAGAGAGAGAGAGAGAGAGAGAGACCATGTCAATGTGTGTGCGTGCGTGCGCGCGCGGGGGAGAGGGAGAGAGTGAGAGTGAGAGAATGAGACAGCGTCTGTGAGTGATTGAGAGAGAAAGAGAAAGAATGTGTGAATAAGTTAGAGTGAAAAGAGTGTGAGAGCTCTAGAGTGGAGCGGGGGAAGAGAAAGGGAAAGAGAGTTCCTTCCCCTTCCTTTTTGAGAGATGCATGTGTTTTGAATTTTTCTGTATTATCAACAGTTCCAACTTAAGCACATATTCCGACGCGCCCAGTATTGGTTATATGCCCATGGGTGAGAGAGAGGTCTGCTCCTTTTTTATCTCGTTGGTTAGCCCGTTCATTTCCTTCTATAACTTCATATCTGGGGAGCTTTAAGATAATCTTATGTTTGTGTATGTTTTACCAGTCATTATGTAATTTAACTACTTCCTGTGTCGGCTGGTATTTGAGGGACATGCTCGGAAAGTTCTTGGGAGTAGATGTCATTGCTGAACAGCAATCAATAAGTGAACCTGGTGTAAAGGTTTAAAATAGGAACCGCCTTTGACAAGGATCTAACTTCATACATCAAATTCAAATATCCAAAAACGTAAAAACGTAGTGTATTCTAAATTATAAGAACTTTTGAACAAATCAGACTCCGTCCATTCTCGCTCGAACCGAGCTAAAATAAGAGCGAAATTGCAACATAAAAGCATCGATCGAAGCAATGATGAGAATTAGACAAATCAAACCTATCTATAGGAAAATAAAATGTTTACATTTTTTTAAAATTATTATTTTCCTGAGCCGACCGTATTAAGGGCGACTGACTATTATTAAACCGTGTGGCACCGTTGTAGAGATTCATTGAATTCTAAATTAGCACTCCTGCCTCGGGTTCCTTTCACGATTTGCTGATACTTTTAATATAATTTATATAGTGGAGGAGGACAAAACGAACGGAAATTATGAAACACCTCAAAAGAAACTCGGCTCGAATTATCCTTAATCTTCGGAAGCTTTGTGTAATACTTTCTGTACTTCTCAAAGCAGAAAGTTCAAACATCATTAGCTCAAAGATGGTGCTGAACTGAATAACTACACTAAATAGATTATGTACGCAAGATAAATTCACCTTCTATTGGGTTCCAGGAAGGGGTAGAGGGCAACGGAGAGAACGGACATCCTTGCAAGGAAGCCTACCGCTGATAGGTCCTGATCCCTTCTGTGGCATAAAGATTCACACTATCAGTGAGTACCTTAGACAGAAGGACAAAATGAAAATGAGGAAACAGTGGAATTCACTCATTGGATTGGAAAGAAGAAACAACGGTAGGGACGAAAGGAATAAGAAAAAACTTTGAATCCTGAGAACATACTTAACAGGGCACTGCAGACTGAATGGGCTTCTGAAGAATATTGGTATAACACAACGCGGTACAGATTCTGCAAAGACGCAGACAACTACATACAAATTGTGGAAATTGAACCACTGAAACCGGGCTTACTGATAACAGTTCCTAGGTTCATTAGGACTCACCGATGTACTTATAAGTACTGGGCATGGGATACAATAACTCTTAAAGAGGGCAGTGTATTACACACCGATCATTACTTCTAGATCTTCACCAAGGATTTAAATTTCAAATTTCGGGGCTAATACGACTGAAAACATCCAATGCATTCAGAACCAAACTCACCTGGTGGACTATAAAGCACAGAAACATCCTGAATAATAGTTATTTCTTATTACTATCATTTTGTCAGCCTCGTACTGTACATAGTCTAATAGTCAAGAGCTTATAACACAATGCAACAAAAGTAATGAACTGTGAGAACTCACTCAGTGGTAACCCTTCTGAATAATAAATAATGACGAGTAATAAAAAAATTCACTTTTTGTTTCCTGTTCAATTTTTATAGATATATTAGGGTTTTGTTGTGAGAAAAAAAAACGTACAAGGGATGTGTTAGGGAGTTAGGATCGGCAATGCATATTGAGTATAGGGAAAGGCCTAGAATGCATCCTTGAACTACTCCGCATCGTCTCATCTAGTAATTACCTATTGGACAGATAGGAATATAGGATTATGAAACAAGTAATAGGTGGGGGAGGACCTTTAATTTGGGGAGGAGCCCTGGATCAAAAGATCCGGCGTGAAAGTTGGAAGGCATGACGTACTCAGTAGTCGAGGAGGATGAATGATATTGGGAGCGTCTGAACAAAAACAATTGGTCAGGAATAAGATCGGTGGAATGAACGATGGCGAGCCGGGTTTACGGTTGAGATGATCATCTCCCTAGATTGTAAGGATAGATTCAGAAAGGGTAGGTATATCTGCGTGGGTGCTGTATTGAGGATAGGTTCGAAGATACACAGGTGCCAGCACTCCTCTCAATCAAGAGCTGTTAAAAACATGTGTTAATGGTGAATGGAATATTAGTATACATCTATCTTTCCTATTAAAAAAATATCGTATCAGATTCAATCTCTTCTCAAAATCTTTTCTCGCCTTCGATAAGGTCACCAGTCTAAGGAAGGTAGAAAGGGCGTTGAGTCTTGTGTGACGTTTTATGGAAAACTGCCAAATCATAATTGATTCTAATTAATCGGCGGTGATTTTAGAGTGTGGATTGGGGAAGGTTATAACGAGCTGGGTGACGCAGAACGCTTGTCCGACGTCCGAGAATCCTCGCATTCCTGAGCCTTTAGTTGGATATCGGCCAAATTTGGATGGATGACAAATATATGAGAGGCCGTCCGGCGCAGATCTGAACCTCTCGCAATGCCTCGCCGTAACTATAAACACGGCCGAGATTCGTGTGAATTTTTTAAGATTCGAGGAAGCGTCCGATCGTAAATCTTCCCCCGCCTCCCTGTTTTATTGGCCCGTTGCGATTTAGAAGGAATTTACAACTCGACGTGGTCTATTCAATGCCACCGTGGAGCGGACGGCTTCCAAATGAAATTCTATATCCTCAATGATCGACCATAAACCATACTTTTCTCCGGGGGAGGGAATGTCTGCACGTGAGAGATTGCCCGGCCTCTTTTCTATGTGATGTACTACACTGCTACAATTAAACCATTAACTCTAATAGTTGGTAATGTCGATTAGGTTTCACGATTTTATTAGATTATGTCTATTGTACTTTGATCTTTTGGTCGACTGCAATGTTTTGATCAAGATGATGTGTGCTTATCGGTTTAACGGTAGAGTCAGGGCAGTGAAATTAGGTACAAAGATTAGCCATGCAAGAAATGAATATACCATCCAAGTTGACAATGATAGATGGTTCATTTATTGTCCGAGTTCAGGGCGATATATCCCCTGATTTCAGCGCCAAAGGGCAGAGGAAATTCTAGCCTGCTTCCTTCCATGCCATAAAAAATTAATCAGGGATTCTGGCATTCAAATCACAGAAACAAGACATAGCCGGCACACTGTGAGAAATAAATAATGCTTTCCTTGCTTTAGAAACAGCCTTAACTTTGCGTTTTACTATCCAAACCGGTGGGTCTTACCTTAATGAGGAGAGGACCAAATATGCCTGTAGGAGGTAGTAATCGACCAATTAATTCCTCCCAAGGGATTCGTACCTGCTAATATTAGGACTTTTAAAATATTTTAAAATTAGTTAGCTTTTGAACAAAAATCAAGCTTTTTGTTAACTACAACCCAGCACTACCATATATGCTTCTTAAGCTAGGATCATCGCACACTGAGATGAAAAGAATCTTAATTTCGAAACAAAGGGATGGATGGCGCGCATCAAATAAGGAGGGAGGCATAAGAAGACAAAGTTGAAAGGTACAATCATAGGAATAAGGTACAATCACAACTGAAAGGCAGCCGGACACGACAGGGACCTCTGGAACAAACCTATAACCTACCTCGCAAAGGTTGTGTGGCCAGGAAGATACAAATATTAGCCAAGGAGCAGTATGAATCAAAGGGGAAACGACAATCTCGCCAGATTTTGGGATTATTTGTATCCAGTGAAATCCATCGTTCTCTTAATATGCTGGATATACGTGAATATCTAAGTCACAAGAGTCACTACCTTTTCTTCCCTCTGCTCCTATGTGTCCTAAGGCACATGTTTTGCGTGCCCAATTTGTTTGATGTGAGCGTCCATCACCATTCTTGAGGTAATGATTTTTGAGTTTAATGCTCAGTTGGCCGACGAGCTATCAGACAGTATTTGTTTCTATATCTATGGCACTGCGTATTTGATTTTTGGAGTCAAGTACCTTTAATCTTCCTACTTCCTTTCAAGCATACTACCTCTTTGATTACAAATCTCACCAGATTTTTACATTGTTAGTGCCCAGCGAAATCAGTCTTTTCCTCACTTTCACTTTCTTTTTTCCTAACATGCTCCTTGATACTATGCATACAACAAGTGTTCAGATTCCTTCCTTGCAAAGGCATTAGCTTCTCAGTTTTCCTTCTATTCCGGGTTCTGGCATCTTCGAAAAAATTCTAAAGCTAATGAAGCTTGATACTCTTGGAAGCATTTTTTATATTCTAACTGAAATTGAATTTAGAACGTTTCGCAAGAATTTTAGCTTGAAAAGTATTGGTGGACTTGCTCATGGGCTCTGAATCGGTTTCTCTACCTTCTTGCGCCAATGAATAGGGTATTTCTATTTTTTCTAACGTTGTTCCTTTTTCCCATGCTTTCCTGCCTAGGATTGTTTAGAAGTTTGGTTTAAATTTCAAATAACCATTTTCGTCTATAGGATCATGAGTTCTGACTTCCTCGTGAGGACGTTCTTGTCTCTGTCTAGCCTTTTTGGAGAGTATTTGATGATGTTTTCTTTGTCTTCAGTATCATTAGGTGAAGGAGAAAGTGAATGACGATAAGTATATTCTATGGGTCACTTGATTTTGTGGTATGTATCGACAATTAAGACATCGCCCTTCCCTGTGTAAAAATAAACTAGCGTGACCTCCGAGATAAACAGAGTTGCACGTATTTCGTTCATAATTTTTTTTCCACACCCAGTGGCGTCGAAGCCTCGACGCCAACACCTCGATCCAGATGCATCCAATTACTACATGGTTTACATTCAAAGTCGTAGAGTTGTAAAGCGTAGTCACCCCCCCCCCTCCAATAAAAGTGTAGACCAATGTCGTATTGATTGGCCCAGTGCGACTGCGCTCCCCAACATCATTATTACCTCTAAAGTATGTTGGACCTCCTCCTTCTAATAGGTACAATCTCGATAGACGTGTAACCATTTATTATTAATGGATGGCTGTTTGGATACAGAAGACCATGGATGGAAGACTCCTGACATGTTTCCAACCGACTTTCGGCGACTTCTTTCAGTATTTATTCAGCACTCGTGCCGATCAGATAAAAAACTTTCTCTGGCTGTAAAATGACAAAAAAGTGTTTTCCAAAGGTTTTAAGCTTAGAAGTAAACGAAGAAATTCTAGTAGCATTCATCGATCAAGGCTTAAATATTATCAGTTTAAACTAAAACGACTTCTAATACAATTGATAGGAATGGTTTAAATTTAGAAAAGCCACTCGTTTTTTCTTTTTTTACCCATCATCAAAATTATTTCAGTCAACAAAGTTCCATAAATTTTTAAAACCGAATTACTGCCGAGCTAACGTTTCCTTTTTCTTTTAGAATTAAAAACATTAAAAACTCTTGACGTTTTGTAACGGACTAAAAGTTACAAAGCTCAACCACATATTAGCGGTGGAAAATTGGGAGGAGTAACTGCAAAAAGGGAAAATCCACCGTATGTATAGAGGGGTCTTTCTCTTTGAACTGAGAAATTATGAGGAAACGTCATATTGGATGTGAATCATTAAATATTAATGAACAGATGCATGTGTATAAGTTAATTGAATTTAATGTTAATTACTCCTTGTTTATGAACATCGACTGAGCTACGAACAGATTTATTTGACATACGAAGTACGAAACCAATGTACGATTTATATATGTGTTGCTCGACATATTCAATGACCCAATTATTTTGTATTTGTCTTTTTCAAATCGTTTCGTCGAACTTAATTTTAGACATAAATAAACAAATATTTGCCATTTGTTTAACAGACGACAGCTAATTGAAATACAATTATACGAAATGTTTCTTATTGCGGTCTAATTAAATTTATACCATTTGTTCTCTTCCATTTAAAGCTAGGAGCCTTATAAATACATCTCATATCATTTTTATCAACCTATTTATCCCACGTGAGTTCGCCAATTTAGAAGGCCACGTGTGAGATTCACTAATTTAGAAGGCCTTATAAATTCCAATTATATCTTATTTTCATCAAACAATTTATCACATGTGAGGTTCACCTAGTTAAGAGGCCGTGTGACATTCACTAATTTAGAAGGCCTTATAAATTTGACATCCGTCTTATTTTCATTAAACAACTTATCGGATGTGAGGTTCAGCAATTTAGTTGGCTGTGTGAGACTCACTGTATATATATAACTAAAATAAATTACATAAGGCGTTATAAATTTATGAGGCCACTTATATAGTAAAATATAAAGATGACATTTTTCACGGGAAAGCTTTCCACTCTTTTTTACAATAATTGATCAGGGCTATGTTAAATTATTGGATTTTTAGATTTATATAAGATCAAATCTGCACATGTACGTATATATACAAACTTCCAGCTTTTGCCCCGGCAGACTCGAGAAACACCTGCGTGTTGGCAGTCCAGAGGATGGGATGCTTGCAACAGCTAGGTCAATTCGGCACCCAACCCGTGCAGTTCCAAAAGCATTTGGACTCACGTTTATTCTTAAATATATTTACTCTTATGTACATATCATTCAAGGATGATGGAGTACACGATATTCTTCCATCACCCTTCAAGTATACAACTAAACCCAACTAATGGGGAACATTCCGCCATCGATCCTCTATTATAAATTATTAAACTGTTTTAGATCTAGTTGTTATTATTTTAAATAAACTAAATTTATGATTTTTCACTCCCAGGAAATTAACTATTGTTTCTCGCTTTCCGGTTGTTGAACTTTCTATGCAAGTATAATCCTGAAACCTTTAGGGGTTCTTCTTAATAGTTACCTTAAGAATTTACAGTTCTTCATTATTTTCATTATTAAGTGCTTCAATGGCCGTTGCATGAACGGCATTAATTAATCAAGCCGTATTAGATTAAGACATAATTCGAATTAAGTTCACAGAAGGGAATTTTGCCCATTCTTCTCTTCTTTGGACAAAAAATGATACATTGCCTCATTCCTCTGCAGAACCCAAAACTGTTCGATCACTTACCTTCCTCATCCAACAATTCCACTCCTAACGCTAAGAATTTTTTAAATTGGGTACATGGAATGACTGAAGTTTTAGAACCCCCGAATACACAAATCAAATGTACGAAGTAAGTAAAAATATGGAGAGGAAGGCTTCGACATAAATCATGTAATTCCGTAAAGCTTAAACAACTTCTTAAAATCACTTCTGGACTCTTTCAATTGTGTCGGATAATGGTATCCTCAAACCTGGCAGCCAGGTGAGAACGGAACGAAAAACGGCTCTGAAAACGTCATACTTAATCTTCCACGTTGTCTGTCGTGCTTGTTTTTTCCAATAATGGTTATGTGAAAAAGACAGAAAAAGATCCACTCCTTGATATGGTTAGGGATGCGATACTGTTTCAATTATTTGTCCATGATACCTCCAAACCACGTTCCTTATGCAGCGGCCCCACCTTTACGTCAAATAATTATTTTTGATTTGTCCAGATTGACTATAAGTTTCCCAGTGTTAATATAATTTTCTCACTTATATTATTTTTTTTGTAATATCTTCAGAATTTTCGGCCAAAATAACCACATCAACCACAAAAAGTAAATTTCAAATTACATCCGCCAAACACACTTCTAAACTGCCTTTTAAGTCATTAATAAAAATAATAAATAGTAAAGGGCTGAGGTTACAACCTAGTTGGTCAACATGTTTCACAAGCAGCCGAACTCCATACCACTATATAATTCTGCAATAGTTCTAATAACTTTCTTTGAAATTCCTATCTACGTCAATTTAAACAGCCTTTCTATCGATTGAATCGGACGCCGTTTGCGATCTACAAAAAAACCGTAGACTCTTTTCCACCCTTCCTGTCATTTAATTTGGATCACATTAATCAGGACAAACAGATTATCAATGGTAGAGTAACCCTCCTTAATCCTCACACAATACTTGTTTGTCATTAATCCTAACTTTTGATCTCTGAGCCAGCATGCCCGCATAAAGCTTTTTAAAGGTATCCTGCAATAGTAGTTGCGGTAGTTCTGCACTTCATGTGGGTTTCCTTTTTTCATATAGTGTGACACGATTGTAGCTTTATTAAAGTGTTCGGACAGCTCTCATTCGAAGAAGCTGTTTATTAAAGATAAAACATGCTAAAGAAAAGAGCGAGGGGGCATACGGATAGGACTAAAATGGAATGCCATCTAGCTCGTTCTGCACTTTACCAAAGTTCTACCGAGCTCTTTGACAGTACAAGGCGCATCCAAGAAGCTATCCACGAAACAAATTTCAGTTTGCAAGATCGGAGACGTGAAATAATTGTTTATTGATTTTACAAAATGAATACCCTAAAGGTACAACAGTAGATCGAGTAAGTCTGAAGTTTAACCCTCTGTTCAACAATTTGAAATCCAATCGCTAACAAAACATAAATCGAACCATGCTATTGCTAGCCAGGCAAGTCTATAGATTCTCCTAGTCTACGAGATCAGCTACCAAACTGGAACTGTCTGAATACCCTAAAAAACTGAGATCCAGTCCTATTCCTTAGTCATGTACAACCAGCTGGAGATCGCAATTCCGGTATAGAATGGACGCTGTAGTTCCTTTTCGTCAAAATGTCAACGTTGGCAGACGAACAAGTTATTGATGTGATTTTGACGAAGAGATCTACAACGTCCATTCTATCGTAATTGTAACCTCCTGCTGATTATTTTGTTAAGCAAATATATGGACCGGCTTGAAATTACTATTTCGGTATAAAAGGGCATGGGGGTGGGGGGTAAATCCAGTTGTGGTGAAGTTTCGGCATAAAGTTTTGTTGAATCTGTCGTACTTTGGCTATTTCGAGCTCGGTGTGATATATGATTCGCCACGAAATCCCGAACGACCTTCGGAGTTAAGCCTTTGAGTGTCTTACGCAACCGGGGTTTGGCAGGGTGAATTTACCCTTTTATGAAACTTTCAACTGGGACGACATGGGTTCCACTTTTTACCAGTGTTCCCAGAACTTTCAGACGTGCCTTGGCTTCACTCCATAAAGTGGTTTCGCACAGTGGATCTTTAAATTAGTTTTCTTATGTCAGCGAAAAGTTGTTAAGGATCCTTTTTATTTTGTTTATGGTTCGGCGCTGTTACCAAGTGTTTACATATTTAAGTTTTCATTTAGAGCTAAACGCTTTCTCATAACATTAAGTCGTCAATACAACTGCCTTCATCTAGAAAATGAAGTTCCCTGGAAAACAATAGATTATCATTTTACAATCATAACGAGAGAACGTACTTATTCAAAGCGCGGCTCACTTCCGCTTTCAGTCAAAGTTTATGGATTTTAATTGACGGGCATAAGGAGATAACACTTGCGAACTGATGATCCCATTCATCAACAATTAACGCCTCATAAGAAAACCGCTTCCATTTAAATTTTATAGTTAAATTTGTTATGATGAAAGAGCCGAAAGTGTTTTGTTCTATCGATTCCTCGCCCCTCCATCGCTGTCCCTCGACACTTTTCAACCGCCATCTCGCTATCTCACAGGCTTAATTTAACTTTATTTTATCTTTAAGTTTTAAATGCTATTAAGGGCTAGTACAATAGATATGAAAGTATGGAAATACCAATTGCCTTGGTCAAAATCCGACCAAAGGGGTCTCCAAAGTCCAAGAGAATGTTGAGTGTATGAAAGATTGGTGAATTAAAATAACAGTCTTCACTGTACATTAAAAAGGAGCTAGCCTTCCAGTCTAGTCAGTTACTTAGAATTATACCTAGACAGCAGACTGATGTGGAATTTCTAGATGAAAAACCGAAACAAATGGAATGACATGTAATAACCTTAAAATACATAAGACCATCACAAAAAATTCGTCTTTTTTCGATTTAGATCATCAAACCTAACACAGACTGCTGCTGCAAACGTTAACGATTTCTCCGATATCAGGCCGATTATGCCAGCACCACACAAGCAGTCCCATCTTATACACCCATTTACACTACACATCCATACAAAGATAGGAAGTGGAAGACAAGTCTTACTGAAGGAAAAAATGTACTCATATGTACTTGCGGCACTAAAGTAGTTCAAATTGCATAACTGAATTATTAAAATTGTAGACAACCTTTTCTGTGAAAGAGAGGACTGCTTGGTAATCAAGATAATATGGGCTTCATCTCGAAGGGTTATCACTCGCGATGTGTTGCCACGGTCTACAATCTCGAGGAGTTCCCTTACTCCGAACGTTTGTAAATATCTCACTTAAGCCAGCTACCAGGAGATCGTCACTTCCCAACCAACAGGGTTAGATTCCAACGGGGGCTTTCGTCAACTAGGCCATTTCAGTCCCCAACTCAAACAAAATATTATGTAACCTAGTCGCACCAATAAATGAATGCTGTTAATGATACAAATGTATAATAAATCTATTTATAGTCCAGAACGAATACATTTTTTATGGCAGTCAACTGCATTAGAGAAATTAAATTTGAAAGACGACTCCGCGTAAAAGGAAGGGCCACAGGAGAGCTATAAAGGAGGATTAATATTCTGAAAAGGGTCCCTCCATACATGCAGGTCATTTGGGGATTATGTTTTCCCCATTTTCTACAATTGAAACCGCCAATGCAGACAGTAATGGCCGAGTTCACGGCCCAACCGCCAAAGCCTCTTACTAATAAGGAACATCTGCGGCAACAACTTTCCATCAAATGGACTTAGAGGCAAGTTGATTTACAAATCTTCAAAAGCAATATTAAAACAAGAAAACCTCTGAAAGATCTAAAAAAAGAGAAAGAAAAAGAAAAACGACTGCTTTTTGGAGATAATACAGCTAAAAGGTGTAATTTTAGAAATCTGACATAAAACGAGGTTTTACTATTTGAATTTAATTTTTGGGAGAAGAAATGAATGTAACAAAGAAAGAGAGAAGAGAAGACGAGAGAGTGAGAGAGAGAGAGAGAGAACGGGAGTCATACGAAAAACCAAGATCGACTAGCTTAGGTAGTACGAATTTTTAAGAATTTCTTTTGTCCAGTGGAACCCACACTCGTCCCGTCGCTTATAAACATGAACTGTCAGATCAGTCTTGTAGAAAGTTTGGATAGCTAGGATAACACAATAAACAGGACGAAAAAATATCGCAATTCAAAGAAAGCAAAAGATTAAAATATCCACTTAGGAAATACGTCCTTCTGTCATGAAAATATGAAAGCCATTATTAATTTAAATAGGGTTGAAGTTAACCATTAAATGTAAGCTTTTTCTTTATTTACACTTTTCACTCGTTAATCTCACTAGCCGAGTAGTTATACTAATTCTTTATATACGGATTTTTAAACTGTTTAGCGTTGACTTTTAAAGGGTTTTGTTAATATTGTACATACCTCTAATGCCACACACCACGAGGGTGCTAGCTAAATGGACTCAATTTTACAACAAACCTACTTGGAAATCGGACACTAAACAAAAAAAGAAAAGAACTCAACCGAAGATAACGCCACTTTCCTCTACTGACCGGCCTGCATTAAGTATGTGTGTCCAGTCAGTAGTCATCGTGATAAGAACGGAATGAGGTTTTACAAGGACCGATACTCGCCGAAATGGTATAGCAAATTGGCGGTATATGAGGAATGTCGTGCCTAGGTAGGAGTGCCACCTCTTCAGGATGCGCTCCACCGCACTTCACTAAGTAATTCTTCCCCAACACATGTCAATACTAGCCAGGTCGGCTTGCGCCAGGATCTGATCAGTCTAGGCTAATACCTTGAACCCTCATTCTGACGACGGTGCAAGTAGCAGAGATCGTAACAAGTGTAAGTATGGCCAGTACATTACTTCACCATTCTCCACCTTATTTAGCGGCATGCTTGGAACGCAAGCTACTTGTCAGAACCGGTTTAACTTTCGACGGACGTACTTCGAACCGTATAATATCCGTCTTGAAAATGGCGACATGCCGAAATGCGTCTGGCAGACTAACACGATCCATAACGACTAAATAGTTGAAACACTCCGAAAATTGCAAAAGGAAATATCACCAAATACAAGTAAACCCGTCATAAGCTGTTCATCAATCTCCTACTTATCTAATGGACGCCTATACGTGCATAAAAAAATCATAAAAAGCAAACAATATACAATTTTGATCTAACGTGAGCTCAGTAAAACCATTCAAAGAATCCACTCCAGTCGAAAAAAGTCATATGTCCGTATAATACTTCATGCCTCCCCTTCACACCATCTCCCTAAAAGTACGGCTATGGCGGCCTTCTCTCTTCCATTTCCTTGATATAGACAGGTCCTCGCCAAACCAAACCATCAACAAATTGCTAGACATCCCAATCGTGACCTTATCCGAAATTCTACTCAAAAGTTCTCCTTCCAAACTCCACCCAAAAAGGTCTTCCACACCACCTAGATCAGAGAGTAGCCTCCTGCTTCCTGTTATAACCTACACTAATGTTTTCGTAAACACTTAAGATTTGCAAGTATAGAGAGATAATCTCCTTCATTTACAGGTTTCTGACCAAACCATCCCGACAAAGATCTAGACATACCATTCCTGACCTAATTCAAACTACCACACTTAGCCCTCCATCCAAACCAATCAATGCTCCACCATAAATACATCCACGTCCCACACAAACGATCTTCCACAACGCTTAGAAAGATAGTCTCGTGACCTCATAAGAAAACCCCTAAACCAATCTTAAGTACCACAATTTTTTAATAAACCCATAGCCCATCACAGTTTAGCTATAACCCTTCCAACTCTATTTATTTTAGCTTAATATCTATTAACACATTATAGAACGTGAGTTAGAGCAGTTTTTCATTAATATTTCTATGATTTAATGTATGTGATAATATCTTGGTCTTATGCATCCTTCCGTCAGCCACTCCCTCCTTCCATATAATACAGGGATAAAAAATAAAAATAATTTTTAGTTAAAAACGGTAAGCTTCAAGTTAAACTGTCGGAACAAATATTACCACACCTATAAAAATTTCTTTATTTATTTATGTTTGGTTTATTGTTTAGCGTTAATCGGTCACTTTGGCTCTGCTCACACTCTGACTCAACATGTCAGACATATTTCGATTCGTCAGGTTTTAAAAATAAATTCGGTTAAAATCTAATGACCATGGCGAACAGCATGAACATCCGACGAACCTAAACCGTACAATCACCCTTGAAATTTTTGTTTTAAACATATGAGATATTTTTCAAAGAATTAGACGTCTAATCCGATTTCCTCTAATCTGATAAGGGCTCGTTCCCAATGAATTCTGATTTAGAGGACTCTACTGGATATAAAAAAGAAATTGAGCTTTGTGCTTGACCAGTGCTTCCATCAGGAGGACAATGGCGTTCCTCCATTACTCTTTAGTTAATGTATCTCCTTAAACAAAACTGAGTAAAAAACAAATAAACGCAAGAGAATGTTTGGTCACTGCTTTGAACGATAAAAATGTATGGGCTGATACATAAGGAAAAGAAAAAAGAATGGACTGAAAGGGCTTAATCAATTTAATAAACATGATTAAGTGATTAAATTTATTTTGTTCTAGTTACACTTAACGGAAATAGAATTACGCTATGATCTCGGAACGTCAGCCAATCATGAAACGGAATAAATCTACCTGGATCAATTTTTTCCAACGGCCAGGTTCAATGGTAAATTCTAATTTAAACGTTATACAATAGGGCTAGTTAAGGAAACAATAGTAAAAATGAAATAAAAGTTCTGTCAGGTTTTACCTCCAGGATAAAAATTATTTTTGACAGTTGAGCAGCGCTGTTCGAAACGAACACGAAGATACCTCGGCAAAAAATATCCCATGCCGAGCCTTAATATATACTCCAACCGACTATTTATAAACTCATGAGAGGATCTTAGCGGGGAGAAGTATTACAAGTGTAAATTAGCTTATTTACACTAGCTAAACTTTTTCAATGCACGTTGTTATACGACAAAATTTGTAATGTACAAAAAAGCAAAAACTGGGGAGAATTTTTTCAAGAAAGAAATGATACCTCTAGGTGTTAAAGAAACGCAAGACAGAGAAAGAGGTTAATAAACTGAACGGCAAATATAAATCCAAACTAATCTTTAGTGATAGAACATATAGATTTTTTAGTTGAAATATAAAATAAGCTTGACCCACAGTTTGGGATTCTAGCAATAATAACAAAAACACTAAGTAGAGTATGCGAGGTTGTTTGTATTTTGTGATTACTTCCTGTGGTTTGCGGAGTTACCTGTAATTTGAGCGTTATCGATTACTTTGTTTGCAATTACTCGACGTTAAGAGGTCAGGTGGCCCCTTCTTGGGAGGCGAGGAAGTTTGTTAGGGTGGAACGTTGCGACATATCTTGGTTTTTGTAGATGATTTCGTTTTGCAGGACCAAGAAGCCATCCGTTGCTGGAGCTCTTAGTATTTAGTAGGGTTAGTATAGGTTTATCTTAGGAGATCACTAGCCTGCATTCTTGGGCGGCGTGGAGGGTTGATAGGATGTAAGGTTGAAGGGCTCAACTAGTAGGTCTGTTTGGAAGTACAGCACGGAATGGAAGTTTGGATCTTTCGTCACCAATGGGGTCTGTAGGTCTTTGTAGCATATTGGTTTGGCAAGAAATTGTACATACCAAAGAGAAAGAAAAGAGGAGCTGTTCATTACCAGAACTCTCTATATTTAGAAGGATTGGTATAGGTTATGATAGAACGGCACGAGACCACTGCCTTGTATTAGAGAATTCTTGTGGAAGTCGAGCTTGGGGTGAGGACCTTTTGTAGAAGGGATTTGATTCTGATTGAAAGAATATAATTGTTTGTATGTTGAAATGTTTAACTGAGGCCTACAAGCCAAAATTGTTTACTGTTTATTTATTGCGGCTTTAGATACAAGTAGGCGTCTGGTGGTAAAGAATAGGAGAAGAATGAAGAATAGCTTATGAACCACAACTTTGGGCGTCATTATGGGTCATTTTGGTCTGTCACAGGTGCTTTAACGTAGATGGCTCAAGCTCTCAAGGGAATTTTTCCACAAAATCGACTGGCATTAAAACGTTGACACAGAAAGCATGGATGTTAACCCAAGGTTTGTTGTGAGATTTAATTTTCGAACGTTAAACCCACTGAGAAAAGGAATGGCCCTGGCAATGTCGGAGTCGAAAATTCCAAAATCTATTGGGAAAAAAATCGTGGCAGAAACCTTGACAGGACAAATTGAGACAATGGGGAGAGAAAACCTTTCCCATTCGGACGTTTTTCTCGACTTCGACGGTGGAGTTAGCTTGGATAGGGATAGTAGCCACAACTGGGCTATCGTCAGCAATGCAGATGATATGTATAACATAAAGAATGCTCCCTGAGGTCTGATTTGAAGATAAACGAACCAATATAGTAGTCATAGTGGATAATAATTAATTCAAAGGCATGGAATGTAATATTAGCCAAATAAAACACCTAAAGAATTTATCTCGAGTGCCAGGATAAGATAAGTCTAAATTTGAAAAGGTTGTACGAGTATAAGAAAAAAAATTATTTGTTATTGAGTGTTGCATTTAAAGGAAACATGCCCTTCAAGGTGGTTTCAATAATAGGAATTATATGAATCATAATCGTTAAATGAAATTAACAAAATTGTGTCAAAACGAAATGAAACAAAACATGAATGAATCTTTGTCTAAAATGTTATTTAATTTTCAAACTTCGGAAAATTTGTTTGATCCAAAACCAATTAATTAATGAGTGAATAAAATGTTTTTTATGTGTAGTTAAATGAGAAATAATTACTGGTTGGAAAACTTTGCAACACGTATAGATTTATTGTGATAATATAAAACATGATTAATATTTGATGCTAACCTTCTCTGTATAAAAGAAGTTTGTTTAACCAGAATTCTCAGGATTTAAAAGTTCAACTTACAGCTACTTCCTTTCTGGATGTAATTGAATCTATTACCTGGAACAGAAAAAAAAATCAATTAATTGATGTAATTTAAAAAAAAACAATCTATTAACAAAATGTTTACAACAGAAAGGTTCGATTTAGTGTCGTCTAGTGTTAATTCCTATTATAATAATCCGTATATGTTTACTAGTCATAATTGACCAGATTATTTATTTTATTATATTTTTTCATCTCAACTTAACTGCCTTGGTAGACCTTAATCCTATTATAATTTTTACAGTACCGCGGATTGACCGGGAATCATTTCGAATTTCACCTTTCCCTTCATGTGTGCATAAATAAATAATAACCAATGTGTGGGGAGGCAATGACACGAATTTTCTCTGAATAGCTGCGTCTCCTTTAAAAATGATCATTTAATCATTTTTACCCTGCTGGCGTTAGCACAGAACATGATACATATATAATAGAAAAATTTCATATTTAAATAGCATTTGTAGGCATATTTTCTCCTTCCGGAAACCAAGAACGGATATGTATGTTTCTACTTAGGAGTATGAATGGAGCATATAATAGAAGACCAATTACGATCGTGTATGTTAAAGAATATCGATGTATCGAGGAACAAAATCGTGATTACGTACCGCCTAGAAAGCAGAATCCGACGACCTAGAGTATCATATAATAAAACAGTTCAATTTGCATAAAATAAAGGACTTGCGTGCTTTAAAAAATAGATTTTAATTAAGAAAGACGTTTCATTCAATCATTCTGACTGCACTAGAGATCTTATTATGTAGATATTATGCTAAAGGAAAGGCAGAATAAGATTGTAATATTAGTGAATGCCCAATTAATTATTCTTTTAATCGACGGATTTTGGTTGAAATAAAAAATAGTGTCACGAGCGGGATTCGAACGCACGACCTTCGGTACAATACAACGATGCTATAACCACTTGAACTATCTGGTTATTAGCAGAGGCGAATCCCGTTCGGGGCACTAATTTTTTTCATGTCAACCAAAAACCTAAGGCCCAGTACGCACTGTGATTCTTTGAATCGTTTCTGGTTGCGGCCCGGAAACAATCTTTACAATCTCCTACAAAATCTCAACAGACTACAAAGGAGAGGAAGAACACAGGAGAACATCGTATACAATGATATGGTATACGGATGGCTCCAAAACAAATGAAGGAACCGGATCAGGTGTTTTCTGTACAAGCCCAAAATATGAGCAATCAAACTCACTAGGGAAGTACACCTCGGTCTTTCAAGCAGAAATACATGCTATCAATGCTTGTGCCCTGGAAAATCTTAAAACAGGTTACACTGACAAAAAATCCTCATAAGATCAGACAGCCAAGCAGCTATCAAAGCACTGGCATGTATAAGGATTACATCAAAATTTGCAAAAAAAATGCATCCAAAATCTCCAAAACCTGAGAAAACACAACAAGGTAACGATATCCTGGGTGCCAGGGCATAGGGAAATTTTGGGTAATGAAGAAGCAGACAGGCTGGCCAGAGGAGGATCCGCAAGACCATACATAGGCCCCGAGCCTATCCTTGGGATATTGAAAACATACATAGAATCCACCATCGCAGAATGGATCCAAATAAAACAAAGAGAAAAATGGATAAACTCTAGCTGTGCTAGACACAGTAAACTCATGATAAAACAACCCTCATCAAAACTGACAAAAACACTACTACAATTGGAGAGGGCAAAACTCAGAGGAGTGGTGGGACTACTAGCCGGCCACTGGCATCTGAGAAAACATCTACATAACATGGGCATATATAATAGTGATCCCATTTGCAGACTATGTAATGAGGAGGAAACAGCCACTCATATCATCTTCGAATGCGAAGCAACGGCTTAATGGAGGTTCAATCTGACGCATAAAAGCGACTCAGAGAACCACAGTGAAGCAATAACAATCAATGACTTGATACTTCTGAGAAAGAGGATAGAGTCTATTGACTAAACCAACTAACTAGGAAGGTACAATAAGCCAGAAGGCTGCAGTACCTGGGGCACACAAACCCTACTTCCTACTACCCTTGACACCATTCCATTCTGTTGCGGGGCAGAGTCGAGGCTACGTAGATTCATTGTTGCGATGCAGTCCCGACCCTGCTCCGCGACAAAGAACCGGGTCCAGGCCAAGATTCAGCTCACATTCATCAGTGCCTGTGAAAATGAAGGCGGAACTAGCTCTATCAGGAATTTCCCTTGCTCTTTTTTGCATTGTACGTAGTGAAGCCAATCGGAGCTGCATTAAAAAACGACCACAAAGATGGTGGGTTCGACAAATATTTCACGGCGGTAATCAACACGGGAAGAATCTTTTGGATACGTTGGGATTAAATGATGGCGCAGGGTTCAAAATTTTTTTGAGGATGTCGCCAACCGATTTCGAAACAATTTTAATGAAAGTTAGCGGTCAAATTTCCAAGAAAGATACCAACTTTCGGGAATCTATGTCTCCAGCCAACAGATTAGCTGCCACTCTCCGGTTCCTAGTGAGTGGACTACTCGTATACAAGCCTTATGTTCACACACCTCCAGGAATTCAAAACAAACGGAAGTCCATTTTTAAAGTGTGTATTTTTTCAATCGCGGAGACGGAAGCGCTGAATTTTTGGGCTAAACAAACCGTTCAATATTTGGCTTTTCAATTCTTGATTTCTGTATTCCGTGAATGATACATCCCACAAACACCGATAACAATGTATGTCTTCAATACTGTAAAGTCAACTCGGTACTCTACAACATACCTTTAAAACAAAACAGTATCAAAATCTACAAGAAAACAATCACTAGTACGTCAACTAAACAAATGACGCAAGAGCGCTTTTCCGATCACGCCCGCACTGGTAAATGTTGAGCAACATCGAGTCAAGGAATCCCAAATCGGATGGGATTAAAAACAGTCCAAAAATATATGAGATTAAAGCAAAAATACGTCGGGGCAGCCCGGACTTAGGCTAGACGCAGCCGAGACTCTCCTGAGTTTCAGAATCGATTAAAAGAATTCCAGTGCCTACTAGGACTCAGATGAAAAGAATAATAAAATTAATACCGTCAATTATGGCCTTACTAAACAAATATGGATTACTTAGTGAATGTCTCACAAATGGTATTTTCTAATAAAAAATACATTTAATTATATATTCGGTTCTATTCGGCAAAGCCACCGTTCCACTGTCAACTCAGAAATTCATCTTGTTAGAAACAGAAAATTTCAATATTAGAAGTAGATATTTATATTTTCATTAACGATACCTAGAACTCGTCAAAGACATACCGTATACGTAACCCCCAATAATATACTAATGAAAGCTGATAACAATAGAGAATTATCTACGATATGACCGTTTTCTTTTATCTCGTTTTTTATCGATTGTAAATCTGGGGCAATATAGTCGAAAAGTGCCGATGGATTCATGGAGTGAACTATAAAGAGGATGACTATGGACCTATATTTTGCAAAAACGAAGAGACCCCTCTCACCCTAAAAACCACTAGATAGAAATTTTCAGGAAAATGAAAATATATTTTTCTCTCCCATATCGTGCCTTAGAAATTTCCCTTCAGGTTTTGATTAAATGACGAAAATGGTGGTAACCTTGAAACGACACCAATGACATACAGAAAACTGGAAAAGGTTTTAGAATCTCATTAAGCGACACGTAATGGTACAAATTCGGCCTGAGTAAATAGATCAGAACAGGATAAATAAAACAAAACGTTCTTGTTTTTGTTTTTATCCTTATCTTTCTCTATTATAATGAAATTGAATATGAATATTGTTGACATAGATTGACAGTAGAAACATTCAGCTTTCCAACGGTCATAATAAGGTTAAATTTGAATAAAATACAGGGGTTATGAATTTTTTTGACATGGATATGTCTTATGGCTGGGGGTCAGTCCGAAAGTTTACACGGAAAGTGTTACCACGACAGTGCGTCGGTGCACTGTTTACCAAGGATATGCAAGAACGAACTGGTGGGCAGGTGTTATGACACGACGCGACGCTTATGACGCCTGTGACGTGACGCTTATGATGCTGACGCGGCGCGATTGATTCTATGACGCGACACGAGTGACGCTTATGACGCGATGCGATTGATGCTGACGCGGCGCGACTGACGCTGACGCGACCGGACATCGGAAGAAAAATTGGACAATGATGTATATTTTCTATTTGCTATGAAAATTCACAATTGTAAAATATATTTTGAAGAGGGTATTATTGTTCTAAAGGGTGTTAATAAAACAGGAGGGGAAACGGGAAACTAAGCTACTTACAAGATTCGCCGATGGCATGGGTGTTTTAATATAAAAATAGGAATATATAATAATAATTATTATAAAAATATAAACAAACGCCACATACTTTTTCTTTTAAAAAACAATTACGATCCATACGTAAATTAGCCCAAATTCATATTTATTTTCACTGTTTGAACGATACGGAAGCGGTTCCAAAAGAGAGCAATTATAAATAATCAATGGACGGGACACTGCAAATTATCGAGGGGAGGAACAAACGGTTCTGTTTGCCGTTTTTGTTTATTGATGTCAATACTGCATTGAAGGTTTAATTTTAATGACCTTCAAGCTACTCGTTATTTCACGGCGCATTCTTCAAAATGTTAGCCTTTAAGTACCGCCTTCCTCAATTGATTGATCGGCCCCACGAAAAAACGCAGGTATTTAGAGACTACGTTGAGTTTACCGGAAGGCGAGATTTAAAATAATAAGGTGATCAACTGCTTTTTTCGTGTATTAATTTTTAACATCTTTCGGGGGGTATACGTGAGGTAAATTTTATTTCTATGTGCTTCGTTTCACAATTGATATACAGTACTATCTAACGTAATTCGAATTTCTCTCTGACACATATTTTATTTTATTAACACATTTTTCAACTGCATGTAAAGTTTATATTACATTCTCTCTCTCTCTCCCTCTCCCTCTCTCTCTCTCTCTCTC
>CM077100.1:33605815-33624973 GCA_039619505.1 Cimex hemipterus | reverse complement strand
TCTCTCTCTCTCTCTCTCTCTCTCTCTCTCTCTCTCTCTCCCACTCAATAACGTCGACAGATGAAATGAGGAAAACTTAGATGAAAGCAAAGTGATGCTTACCCTCGTTGATTTTAGTCATGCTTTTAATAGTGTAAATTATAAGATTTTAAAAGGCAAATGTAAAGCAACGGGTTTTTCGGATAAATCAGTAGAAATTTCTTGAATAACAGGTTCCAAAAATTAAACCACTTGATCGAAACGTGTCGGAGACTCGGCCCATCGACACTCCCCTTCTCACTCTCACTCTCTCTATCTTTCTATATATCTATCCATCCATCTACTTCTCTCTATCTATCTATCTATCGCTCCCGCAAAAATGTTTCCTTTAAAATTCTGATTCCTTTTTGACTTTTCCCATTTCGGATTATGGAGATAGTACGGTAATGTTTGGTAAAATTTTTTTATACAGTGCAGGTAATTGGCCCGAGGTTAAACTTTCGGCACAGTCCTTCTTCCGTCAGGTCTAATTATAACTTCGAAGTGTGCCAACATACCGACAAAATACACCTTTCATTTTATTTTCAACCTGGGAGGATTATCATTGGTGAAAAAGTTTTTTTTTTTCTATACGGCTACTTGGAAATCCACCTTTATCTACTGACCCCGTAACTCCAGCTCTTCCGTATCAACGAACCCGTCATCTTAGTGCCCTAGCTTTTTCAACTGAACGCTTACCAAAGGGAACATTCTATTTCGGTTTCTCAAGTTTACCCGGCGGATGGAAGCTTTCTGTATAGTACGAACGGCTTTCAAACTTAACTTATATACGGAAGTATTTACAAACATAAATGACTATCGACTGTCAACCAACTGCTTAGCTAATTCCATATATTCTAAACTGCATATCTTATTTTAAGCCGCCCCTTTTCGCTATCTTCCGATGTGGGTTTGTCTGCCGTTATAAACTAAATAACCCTACCACGTAAAATAGCGAAGAGCCTAAACACGACTGACAGACCAAAATGATAAAAAGCTACCAACACAAGAAGAAATCTAACAATTTAACAAACTGCCATAATTAGATATGTGCGTGTTATGTGGACGATGCGTATTAACTGGCAAAAAACTACCTACCTTTTCGAGCGACAAGCGGTCAGACAATTTCAAAGGCAACGCTCATAATCGAACTCATTACCACATCCTTTTAAGGAGGATAGCGGAATACGGACTTGTGGGGATAGATGCTCGGTTATTACATACCCAGACGTATATACTATATAATACTATTTATTTTTTGTTAATAAACGATTACTACCTAGTACAGATGTATTCATTTGCCCAATAACAACGAGGCATTATTTTTTGCTCGGGAAGGGATTGGCTGAGTTTCCGACACAGAACCGGCAATTTGGAAAGCTTCTCTTACGAATCCTAAAAATCGGAACGAGGTTTTCGATGCGTTTCCAAGTAGCATGAGGACATCAGTACTCTGTGACATTTAAAAAAAGGAAGGGTTAACTAATGGCATCCTTTAGAATCTACCTTAAAAAAATCAATGAGAGCTTCAAAAGCGAGGCAAAGAGTAGATTTTAGTGATACCATCCACCATCTCCTTTTCTTACGCTTTTTTAATATTATTTTGTAGCTACTGCACTAAACAGTAACAGCAGTTGATGCGATAACAATTTAACTGTTGCCCATCACGATTGGTAGTAAGTTAAGGATTCGCACGGCACTTTGGCAAATACGTATCGCTATTTCCGCATCAACTAGGATGTCATCAAACGCCTCGTGTGTATACATAGGCACGCTGTTTGGTGAATCCCAAGACGACCATCTTGAGATTTGGCAAACATTCGGCGGCATGTCTGGAGCCACCTTTAGGTTTTAAAGGCACCTTATTGGTCACCGTATGATATTAATAAGCTTTATTTGGCGGGGTCCATTCATAGCTAAACCTCCACCACAAACGACCGTGCAGAGGCAGCCCCAGGCAGGGTAAAAATGGAACCCCATGAATCTCTCGCGACTAAAGCTGTTAAACAATGCGCGCAGGGTTTTTATCTAGAAGGGTTATCGATACCATCAACTTCACTGGATATACTTTGAAAAGTCCGAGGAGGCACACCTCAAGCCCCGTTCCACCACCAACACCAGTGGGATGTCTATTGGTGATTGGGGGGTCGGTTCTGGCATACCTACTACATATAAAGTACTATACGAGATATAGTGATAGATTGGGAACGTGTGTTTAAAGAGTTCTTTCCAGAAGGAAACTTTGGGTGAGACGGGTTAGAAGGGTTTATTCGTTTCGTTACGTCTGGAGGAAGATTCCCATGTAGGAGCTTTCGATGGATACCTCATGTCAGGTAGACCGTTGTCAAGGATATTATCATGGTTTTGACCAAACGCTATTGGAGAAAGGGGATAAATATTCGACAGCTATAAGTTATCTGGTATTTCTGGCTTTGTTTTGATCGGACGCCATGTGGGATGGATCGTGCAATTCTAAAAAAAATACTACTATAATACAATTGAAAACAAAACTTTGAAAATGTATAACAAATTTTCAACGACTTAGGGTTATTATATTATAGGAGCGATGAGATGGTATTTTCTATTTGATTTAACAAGCTTTAACGTTTAGCACAAATCGTGGATACCGCTAAGACTAGTAAAGATCAAAAAGCTGCACAGCTTTATTTCACCCCTCAATTTTCGGTCAGCGTTTAAATCGAGGAAAAGAGAAAGATGTAAAGGAGTAATCAAGTTTTGTTCTATATTCGATCTTGTTTATGGATGCCGCTGTTCGCCGCGAAGGTGCAGAGCAAAAAAGACTTGTTAAAAGATTTTTTCCTCGTCTTAGTTTCGTGGTCGTCCACGGGGTCTAGTTTCAAAGGAAAAACATAAAACTTTAAAATTATACAGAGAATAGTAAAAACTAACCAAGGCAGGTTTACATCCAACAGTGAAACTAAAATCACGACTATGATAGAAAATTCTATTATTGCTAGTTAGTGTGATAATATTTTAGTATGGTAAGCAAAAGTTTCTCTACTAACGGATCACTAGGTTACTTTGATCCGAGGCTCGCATTAAAACAATGTTCGCCGTGTGAAATGATGTGAAACCTTTGAAGTGCGGTAACAACGGAATTTGGGCTTAAGCCTCGGTCCTTTGAGAACGGTTGCATTAATCTTCAAACAGTTAACAACTGTGCTCGATGGGCGCGAGGACTTCGTTGTCCCACTCGATATGAACACCGCTACTCGAGTTTTAATTACTTTTCTGATTTATGATCCAGGACATAAAATACTAATAAATCTTTGTAAATTATCGGTAGGACCAAATGCTATACAAAAACCAGATTTATATTTTATGCAGCCAACACATCAACTAGTCTCACATCTCTGAACTGGAAAGGTAAATTAATTTATTTCTTGTTATATTGTCAGGTGTCTACTTTTTTGTGTGTAATAGTCTAATGTTTCAGACATTGTCGCATGCGAGGCCTAGCCAGCGCTGAATATATTGCCCCTCGTCCACAGCTTGCAAGCACCCAGTTCGGCCTAGGCTCACGAGGCGACATCTGTCCTTCCCAAGGATTCGTTAACGCCCCTCGGCACTCTCAACACGACATGGCACAATTACACAGAAGACAAACACTTTGAGCCCTGAAGATGATCTCAATAAAAGATCGAAACGTTGGCACGATAAAGAAAATGTTTTTCTGATACCTACATCACACCAGACCGCATCTCACGATATTTGAATAATTAGCTAAATGGAAAGATAAACCCAGACAGAATGCAACAACCAACTTTCAAGCCTATTAGAACGAACTAGTATGCCTGAATACCTGAAAAAACTGGGAACTACAAATAGCCAGAAGGTCTTAGGTCATGAAGGAATTTCAGGCGAGAGAGCGCACTATAGCTAATAAGTAAGCTTCGAAACAACCACGTCCAAATCCATTTTATTTAGGGATACATTAAAAAATAATTGGAATGTGGTTACTAAATAACGCAACAAAATAATATGCGAAACAATACCCCGATAACAACTAATCATTCAATTCAAATTATATGAGGAAAACTAAGAACATTCTACAAAAATGCAATTCAATAGCTAAGAAAAGGGGATGATACGTAGAAAAGCAATTCTCGACCAATGTAGTCCTCGACAGAGCCGCCCGCAAGCCTATTCATAAAATTTAAATTATATGAGGAAAACGGAGCACATCCTATGCGACTGCCCCGCAAAACTAGGCAAAGGCTTGCCACCTAGGAAAGCATTCCTCGAGCAATACAGACGACGCTATCCAATTTAAACTTGGTGCGGAAAATCCAAAGGGTACAGTAATTGTATTTACTGAATTCAATGTTCTCGTTGAGTCACTGTAAGATTGAACTACTCTATGACAAAATCAAGAGTAAAGAAGTTGAAATGCCGAAACACATGATTCAGACAAAAACTGCAAAGATAAATACAACAGATGCATTTTAGTACACAACGAAAGCTATTAATAACAGATGATTTGTAAGTAAACCATTACATAAATAAGAATGAATACAAGATTAAAAAATTAAGAATATTTTTAAAGGGAAACGACTATGACAAAAATAAAACAAAAGAAATATATTAAAACCTTTTTCTATTAAAGCTCTCATGCTTCGTGTGTTCCAGTGTTCGGATGTAACGAAGTATTAAACTGCAACATTACAATGGAATGGGTTATAATGTACACACTAATAGAGAATGAATGAATGTAACGATTAAAATTAACTAAAATATAAATGTTACAGTATAGCGCACAATGTCATACGGTCACTCTCGTTCCTCGGCAGGCCCAGGTGGAAATGATTCCTATCGCATAGTTTCTTTACAATTGATTATTTTATTTCGCTAGATTTCCACGTCCAACGACCACCCGTTTATCGATTTAAATAATTGATGACGTATTAGAAAATGTGTTTTTTAAAAAGTCGATAAGACCGTGGATAATTGTACGAGCTGGCTTACAAGCCGAGATAAATTTTCAAAACTAAATGCAAAAATTTCGATAATCTTAATTAAAAATTACTCGCTTTTGGGAGCTTATCAATTTTTGTAGCTAATGATTACACAATACAAAAGCCAATTAACGACTGAATGGAAAAATACCGGTTTCTATTCATATCTCGTGGACGAATTTTCACGATTAAAATTCCGAAAGATTCACTTATACTCGAAAGAAATTTTTTCAATGGACGAACCTCATTCAATTAAATATTTGGAATAAATAATCAGAATTACCTGTCGACCCAACATTTCCAAACATTCATTGTATTAATAAAAATTAACAATGAACCCAAAGTACTTAGCAGAATAATAACATTCACAAAATACTTATGACATATATACACGTGCTTTCATGATAGAACATTTAAACTATCACAATGGTGTTTCCGGAGGTAACATTTTTGAAATGTTAAACAGCTGATCCTTCTGGGCGTAACTTTTGTACTGCTATCCCTAGTATTATTTGAACTGATATCATTATGGTGTTTCTGGAGGTTACATTTATGAATGTTATCCCTACGCTCTTTCTGTAGATATCATTCTTAAAAGTTGTTATCATCTGTATTTCGTGTGGTTAGATTTAAAAACTGCTATACCTACGGTGTTTGTGACACTTACAACCTTGTACGGTTATAATCCATACAGATTTTAATGGTGGTAACACGATATCAGTTCATATTTTATTGCTACGCTTAGTGTTTCTTTAAGCTAGTTTTTAACTGTTAACTATTCATATGGTGTTTTTACGGTTACATCTTGGGAGTGTTATAAATATGAGATAATGTTTTAACTATTTTTCCCCATGGTTTGAATTGACAGCCGTGTGCTGTTTCCACTTTTCAAACTATCATGTTCATTATTGTATGTAATTATGTCTAATTCAATAATAGTAATATTGTTATTTGTATAACAATTTTTTATTCAGAAAACTACCATTAAAAACCTCTTTACAATAGCAAATACGGTGATTTTGATGAAAAATGAGCTCAATGAATAAACAGTGAATTTATACCAAAGGTCTTTAAAGTCGCAATCTAGTAAAAGTTGTGTTTTTTGACTTCTTCAGTTGCGTTCCGAGGGTATGAAATACAAACATTTACAAATGTTCTTAGGGTTAAATTCAAGAACACTGTCGCTTCGTGGGGAAACTGAAGTGGAAGACAGAATCAAAATAACCGTCAATAGAATAAAAGTGATACTAAAACCCCAAAAAGAGAATAAAGAGCGTATCGTACTCGTTACTCGGAAAAGACGACTGGCACGACAGTAAAAGAGATATGGGCAATAAAATTCCCTTAGAATAAGTAGTGAGATTTACCATCATTGCTTTGCGTTCCATGGCTAGGTGAAATCGCAAAACCATATAAACGCGTAAATAAAGATGTTAATTACAAGAGAAGTAGAATTAATTAAATTAATAAACGAACAATATCAAACCCAAGAGAAAAACATATTTACCCACATGAAACATCAATGGACTGATTTATGAATTTATCAGTATTTACACGTTAATTAATGTGTTGAAAACAAAAAACAAGTTACATCAATTTTAAATGAATAGAGAAAAACAATGAATTATGAATCACAAGGTAAAGTGTTATCGTCAGTTGTGAGAGAATTAGCGCTTAGAGGCTGTTTTCAACTAATTACTATTAATGGAATGGATATTTACCCCCCCCCCTTGTGCATTGTGCAGGCCATGTGCATTTCAAGCCTGTCAGACGTATTTGTGTATTTATCTATAATTAGCAGAGTGGGAATTAATTGTAATCCGAATTGCCCTGTTTAAATGAAGTTCAAGTTCGATCTTTATATCGGGGCAATGAGAATAATTTTGGATTTTCTCAGACATTACTCGGTATAATACTCAGAGCGTGTTTAAACGCTCCCTCCTCCTTTTCAGAAAAAAACTAGAAGACAATAACGTTCATGGTTGTTACTTGGATAACGGAAAAATATTGGAGAGGTCGTTGTGCCAATATCAAATTACTGATGTACCTCATGGCAATAAACATCGGCTGTTTTATCAGAAAGGACAAACAAAAATGTGAAAACAACAATACTCGCCTTTAAATTTAAAAACAATGCAACGTAATCTTGAACCGGGGATTATCTTTACTTACAAATGTACAGCGCCTTTAAGAATTATTTTTCTTCGTTGACGATTGCTCCAGCTGATAATAGACAACAATAACACAACGTTTTTAGTATAAACAAAAAATAAAGAAAAAAACATTGGAAAGAATCCAATAAGACAATTTGTCCAGATAAATGGAAGGACCCTTTAGAAAACCTGAAATATTTTCGAAGAGCACATAGGGAAAATAAATTAAGATTAAATAACAGTTTGCCCCAAAATACGAATAAACCTAGTTAGTACTAGAACTCATACAAACCGTGCGCAATATGAGATGTTCTTGTATCTAAACGGAAGAATATTAAAAATATGTCTACTCTTAAATAAACATTTCAAACGAATGAAACACTCACTCTCACATGACATACATTTAACATCGTACAGGGGAGCAAACGGTCAGTTATGCAATCTCAGATTGCAAACGAAGTACAAAAAACATATTACTGTTATTATATTTTACTGTCTGTTTATACTATAGTAGATAATGTAACATGCAGAAAGACCATAGGTAAACAGGTTAAGATGCAAAAATGTAGATGTAAAGTGCAGAAAGACCAAAAGGATAACAGTTCTTAAATGTAACTCGAAGAAACACTACGGAAAACAGTCCAAAGTTATAACAATTACAAAGACCTCACAAATGTAACCTGAAGAAACACTGGGGATAAGGGTTCATACGTTTTGCTTCCAAACATACCATAGAGATAACACTCCAAAGATATAACCAACAGACAAACCATATGGATCGCAAACAGTTCCAAAATATTATCTACAGAAACACCATTGGAAACACGATATCGGTTCGAAAATGTTACCTCCTGAAACATTATAGGGATGATAGTTCATAATTGTAACCTACAACAGCATCATAGGGAAAGAAGTACCATACAGAGATACCATATGGGTCCAAAAATGTTTCCTCCAGAAATACCATAGGGGGTCTAAAGATGTAACCCAGAAACCACATATGGATGGCTAACAGTTCAAAAACGGTAATCCCAAGAAATACCATATAACATTACAACAATTTTACAGAAACTCCCCCAGCCATTTTCCATTTTCCTAAATAAATATGAAAACAGGACGTTTTAGGATTATATTGATATCATATACTGCCATCTGGACACTAGACTCGGAGCAGCAAAAACCAGCCTGATATTATTACCAAGAAGTAGAAACCGGGGAAAGGTACATGGGAGCCCTTAATAAAGCTTTTGGGAACTATATAAAAGAGAAGGTTTAAGCATAACGAGCTCAAGATTATAATTGAGATCACACAAAAGACCCAATTTTGGTCAAAATGTGGAAGTTCATACGACCAATTCTTTTAAACTTAACGTTTAATCTGCTTGTTAATGTAATTACAAGCACATTAAATCACAACACTATTTTGAACCCTGAACTTTTAATTGGAGGTGGGTTTCCTCACTGAGTGACCTGCGTTTGGACTTTCGAAATGAAGTTAAAATTTACAACCAGGCAGGTGAAGGAGTGGAGTAAAGAAGCACAAACATCGTCAGAGGCTGTACTATTTGGCTTCAGGTTAGTTGAAATGATTGGGACTTTCGAGTACCTCCAGTTTCTCCTTCTTAACATATTCTTTAGAGCAGTCACATTAGGAATGTTTTAATTACTTCGATTGGTATCTGAATTTATTCGGATCCTGTGATATTTCACAGAATGAAAAATAATAATATATTACAAGTCCAGTATATGATAAGGTGAGTCTCGATATGCCTTTCCTAAGTAAAACTGTGTCTGTCAGGAGAATAATTCATAATAAACTTAAGTTAAGTCAAAAATTCTGGACAAGTCATGGAATTGTACTAAACTTGAATTTCCGCCGACTAAGGACAACCTGACTGTCCAATACCTTCCAAAAGGATAGTTCCTACTCACAGTAAGCTTACTAACTTACTGTGAGTAGGAACTATTCTTTTGGAAGGTATTGAACACCACACTCACCCCATCATTTAACATTTCTACCTGACTGTCCATTTCCTCCATCTTTCAGCACTTGATTTACATAATCTTGCTCGGATATCCTGAAGTTCTTTCCGAATTATTATTACTGTGTCTATAAAGTACATTGTACTCTGGGCTGGGTTTTGCCAGTGTTGTATGGCTCACACCAACACGATAAATAAATTGTGATATTGCTTAGGTTAAGTGAAATAAAAGTGTCGTCCCTCTAAATATTGGTCACCAAAACATGGTATAAGAAAAATACATTTACTCTGGTTACCTAGGAGACGGTTAGAACGGATCCATCCTATCCAGGGTTGGAGAGGCTTGAAAACAGGTCAATTCTATTTAAGAGGTTTTTGAATCACGGTTTTTTTTCGACACAATCAGTTCTTAAAAAGACAAATGACTCAGTAAGAACTGTCGCAACTAAAGAAGTGAATTAAACTTACCAAGTCAATAAGATAAGATTATATAATAATTTTGGTAAAGTACGAGCTTCAATCGGATTGATTGAAAAGTATCAAACTTCTCTTGAAATGTTTAGAAATAATATTTCTGTTATTTCCGCATATCCTATGTCTTACCCGTTTGCATACTTGTGCTGATTCTGCCCTTTTCCCCTCCACGTAACCCTTTATTCTGTTTTCCCTTTGAACTAGGAACTACTAAGGTATTAGGGAAACGTGTTCCTTTCTTATGCACATACAAGAATGAAAGAGAATCGACAACCGCTCATTCTCCACAAATAAAATGTAACGGCCTGCAATTTTTCGAACAACTAATTGGGCAGAATTTCGACTTAGGTCCACTAAATTGACTTTTTTACGAGGGTATTTCAATTAAGAGGTTACATGAATCCTAAGGGTACCGGTGTTCTAAAAGTTATTTCAAATAAAGCAGGGCCGCTGGATTCGAACCAGGAACCTTTACCTTACATTGAAAAGCGCCGTACCAAAGATTAACCATTGCAGTCACCGGCGCCCCTTTACTGAATTGCTTATAACGTCAGAAGTACACTTTATGAACATCTGTTTTATGCCACCTGAAATAACGTTAAAGTTTCTGTGAGAAAACATATTGCTTAATTGATGAAATGTTCTCCAAGAAAAACTTAAAAAAGTTGAAATGTATGTTTTTGAAAGTGTTGGATTGGTAAATCATTGGCGGAAAGAAGAAGCCTCTTAAAATGGTCGATAATTATTGCCTGTGGATTAAGGATTAGAATTCTTGGATTAAGGAATTGAGAATTCTGAGAAAATAATTAGTGGAAAGAGCAATATGGAAAAGTATAATTGAAGATGGAAAACTTAACATTCTTCTATGGTATATAGATGGCTCAAAAAGATGGGAAATGGGACGTGCATAAAGAAGCTCAACTATTCCTTTAGTATACTTATTTATTAAAACTGCCGAAATGAGACTATATATTAATTAACGTAGTAGGCGGCTGGCCTCGGCGATCGATTGGCATTCAAGACGACGGTAGTACTTAAAGCAAACAGTCTGATCCAGGTGTCGATGAGAGACGTTCAAGTCACTGTATTTCGCTAATGTGAACGTACCAATGACCGAGCATCCTACCAAAGCTCAAATCTGAACAGACAACTATATTTCAAGACGAACGATCAAGCATATTTATATACAAGAAATAAAAACAAACCTCTCAAGGGTCAGGTCATATAGCCGGGCAGCTTACCAGATAAATATAAAACTAAAACTGAAAAACGGAGTTAAAGTTCTCCATGCGCCTCGGAAAAACATACAGGCATAAATCTAATTTTGGGCATAAATAATAGCCACAGTAAAACATTACATGTATCTCGCGTTACGAAAATGCACAAGAGATAATAGGAATGCCAGGCATAAGTTAAGCAAAAGAACTGCTCGCTCAATGAAAGGGTTAGAGGTAGAGATAAAAGCGGCGGCCAGGCCTAATCTGTATCAATTTTCACAGCGGCCACCGGTCTTATAAGGCGCCAGAAAAAAACTCCAGAGACGACAATGAGAACCGAACCTACAACCGCAAGATTTTCTAGCCGAGAATCTGACGCCTTAACCTCCTCTCGGCTGCAGAGGTCCCCAACCTAATTAATGCCTACTATAAGAGGTTACATTATCAAAACAAACCTCAAAGGATCGGAGAGACAAGTAGTTATTAAATCATTATCATATAAAAAAAAATTACATCAAAATTGCAAAGAATTGGGTCAGCTAAACTTCAGCCTGTTGATAACTTACGTACCAGGACACAAAGAAGTTAACGACAAGGAATACAAACTGGTTAGAGAAATATCTGCAATACCATGTACAGACACGGAAAATAATTTTACCCCAATTGTAAGCTATGCAACGGAAGAGGAAGAAGAAGAAATACCCACCCACTTCGATATGAAAATATATAAAAAACTAGGGAAAGAAATGGTTGCAACGACAATGAATGACATAGTACTTCTTAAGAGAAGACTGAAGTCGATTGCGCTGAACTAAGGAACAAGGAATGTACAATAAGCCAAAAGACAGGAGTCCTCAGGGAACACAAAACCCCCACTTCCTATTGTCCATATTCAATTATCATCATCGTATACCCACCCCTAGGAAGCCCTATTTATTCCATTTAACTGAAGAAAACAGAGCCCATCCTACGCAATTGCTCTACAATACCTAATAAAAGGTTTGTCGTGGGAACGCTTTTCTTGAGCAATTTATATAACTCGATACCAGAAGCCATTAAAACTATATGAAGGAAAAAAGCAAATCCTGTACAATTGCTTTATTTTACCTACGAAAAGGTTTGGTACCTAGTGAAGTCAGTTGTGCTACCTGTTTAGACGTTGAAACCATAGCTCTGTTCATTCGTTTTAAATTATGTGAAAAAACAGAGCAGATCTTATGCAACTGTCTTATTATAGCTACGAAAAGGCTGTGTTACCTAGGACAACCAGTCGTGTGATCGGTTTGACTTGTTTAAAACTAAAAACCGTACCTCCTTAAAAGCCCTATTCATCTAATTTAAACTATAAAGAAACACGGGGCATAAAAAGAACACACATAATGCACTGAACGGGAACAAAGAGGCCCGGCCCGCTTCGTTTGTGTAAGCATATGCAATTGTTAAAATTTTTATTTATTTATTTTTCGTTAATTGGGCTTTTGTAAGACAAAGACAACATATAAATGAAAAAAGTTAAAAGGGAATAAAACAATTTTGCTAAATATGTTTCAATTGAAGAAATGCAGAACATATTCAATTCAGTACGGGTATTTCCTTCTCTTGCGTTCATCACTGCTTGCATTCCTCCACGTGAAATCATTTTAGAAGGTTTTGGCTGTAGTGCTGTGGAATATTTTCATACTCCTCCAACAGCGTCATTTTTAATTCCTGCAAATTCTCTGGCATCACTTACGACTTTTTACTCTCTTTAACAAAGGTGATCTATAGTATTTAAGTCGGGACTATGTGCTGGCGACCCCAAACACTGAATTGAAGCCCGTTCCAAATAATCACCAACGTGTAGGGCATGGGATCGCGTAAAAATAAAACCGTTGTCAATAAGCATTATGTAAGAGAACTTTTTTTGATAACACATCTTCAATATTTCACGCATCTGTTAGGTAGGGAACTCTTAAAGAAGACCAAGTTTAAAACCTATATAAATGTCTGCCCAAACTATAACACCTCCGTAGCTTCTCAAGAGTGAAATGTTACGGCTTTCATCGCTCTCCTGCCTTTCTTCAAACCTTCTCTCGGTCAACAGAAAACCTCAGACGAAGACGACTCATGCGAAAACAAGATTTTAGTCTTGCTCAGACCGATTGATGTGATTTCTTGCGAAACTAAACCGAGCTGTTCTGTTCATAGTGAGAAATTTTGGACCATCGGCAGGCCTTCTTGCACGTAACCCAGCTTGTAAAAGGTAAAACAGTGAATAAACTGACATTAACATTTCTAACTTGTTAATGTCGTTGCTTGATCTCACAGTGGTACAATCGATTACACGGAGTACATTCGAAACAATGAAACGATAATCTCTCTGGGATGGGACACGATGGCGACCTGATCCTTGCATTCTTGAGTAACCCCCAGCGATGGAAGACCCATTCGTACGATTGTTCTTGGAATATTAAGCTTCTGGTACATACGGCAACCGTATCTTCTTCTATCTTCCAACAATGGTTTGATTCTAGCCGAATGTGTACCACTTAAACGCATCATTCAAACAATTTTGGAAATTAAAAAATGGTACGAAAAAAAACCATAAAAACATCGGAACGTTACAAAGGACTACAAAAATCCAATTATAAACACAAGTGGGAGATTTTATCTGAGTGTTATTTACCTCTAATCTTTTAAAATGGGAACAATATTGTTGGTGGCCACTTTTTTAGCCTCTCGGTGTGTGTGTAACTCCTGTTCACTGATCTAATGCGTAAGTGACTGTCTAGTAAAACGGTGCCTAAACTGTCCAATTAGATAATACAAAATCAATCCCATTACACAAGGCATTTACGGAGCAAGGTGTTTTTAAACTGGTATATAATAATAAAAATAATAAATATAATAAAAAGGGCGCTTACGGTGGATTAAATAATCAAAGTTCACGTACATAATGAAATGGAGATGCTAAAATTCTAAGAATATTCAAGTCTGGATAAAATGCTTACAGCTTATAAGCAAAAAAAGGAAAAGGGGAAAAATTGGACCGCCATAATCATTATAGTTCAAAAATGTTCAACCCGGATCGATAATTGAGCCGAATGTTTTCAAAGAAGAACACGAAGGTAAGTTCTAACGACCCTCTGCCCCAAAGCACAGACAATTTTTTCCTCGAGGCTTGTTCCTGAACCGGGTCAAATTCAAATCTCAACCGAGTTTGCAGAACACACAAGTTCTGAATTCCTTATTGTCAACTCGGAGCCCCTGGCTTGGCTTCAAGTGGAACGTTTTTCTCTAAATATAGCGTAACCCGAATAAGTTGAGTAAAGATAATTTAATCCGATCTGTGACCGATAGAATGAAATTTCAAGTTCTCAGAGAGAGTTCTCATCTACAGATTTTACTTCATTTGTGGGACCAAAAACGATCATTTACCAAGACCCACCGTCTTACTTTTTCAATGATAGTCTTAGAAGATTCTTTTTGCTTAGTTCATTGCTTAATAGATAACAATTAAGAGAGAAAGGAATTTAAAATTGTGTTTAGTTTGGAATGATCAGAATGGACAATTAGAAAATTTTGGATGTGTTGATTTCATTTGTGTTTTTGGTACCATTGAGCAAGTCACAGCGAAAAAGCCCTAACCTTGCGGTAAGAATAAATAATGGATTACATCCACAATCGATCGCCGAACTGTGACCAGGTTTTTTTCTTGTTATGGCACGATTTAGTTTGGCCTGGTGGTTGGTAAAATCCTAAGACCAAGTAATTTATCCGTGATTGCTTCAGATTTAGAAAAATTAATAACAAGATTAGAAGGCCGTGCGTGGTGTGGTTCAGTTATTTGAAGCTTCTGGCTTAGGAAAAGAACCAAACCAATTTATACGAAAAATTAAAGGTTTAAAAGTTTCATGATGATCGAAATTGCAACCTCAAGCTGGTTATCCATTGATTTACCGACTAGGATAAGAACTGGGGGTTTTAACCAATAAGAATTTTCAATAAATACGGCAGTAAAAGAATTGAAATTATTGGCATTAGAAAGCGAAACATAAAAACGTACCTCATTCAGCAAGAGTTCACTCATTGAAGCGTGCTTTAGTGTTATATCATGAGAACCATTCTTGGGAGGGTTGATCATTACTGACTTGATTGATCAAGGAACTTCAAGATTTATGCTACCTAATCGCATCACGTAATATGAAGAACCAAGAGGGAAAACGATAACAGACTTACATTGATTTGGTGATGTGTAGTATTTATATTGATTTGGTGATGTGTAGTATATATATCTTAAAATGAGTAAGGGGTAATAACAATAACATAAGAACCCCATAAAACCGGCAGAGTCTCACCATTCCAAGCTAGTGAAAAATATATCCATCATCAGTTGAAAACATTAATCTACGTACAATACTGAAACTTGATTTCAAATAAGTAAAGTCAATTTTTCGAGTTGACGGTGGAACGAGATCTATAACTCGTTCATTCCCTATCGACATTGCAACCGCCAGCTGGTTATCCGATTCCGTCAGAAATGGACATACAAGAAGATTACAATGCATTCTTTATTCTTTGCAATCTAATCGAAATATGTAAAAAAACCGTATTAAAATAAAATAACTTACCTAATTTTGAAATTTTTTACTAAAAAAATCAGGTAAAAGGCCAAATAGAAAACGAATTAGAAACTTTCGGCTCTGTCAATTATTTTTATCGTGGTTATTTGTCAGTTTCTACGTCAATCTTTCAAAGAGATAAATATATCTACTTATTCAGGACATGGAAAATATTATTAATCTACTTACAATACTGGCACTTATGATTTCAAATGAAGTAAATTTCGGTGTTGACCGCGTAACGAGATCTACAACTCATTCATTCTTTATCGACATTGCAGCCTTCAGCTGGTTATCAGATTCCATAAAAAATGGAGACAAGAAGGAAATTACAATACACCCTTTACTCCACAGAATCTAATTATTACATTTTCTATTAAACATCAGGGAAAGTCCAAATAAAAAATAAAATAAAATGGCTAGTTCTTTTTATATTTTTCTTTTTATGGTAATCGTTGTCAGTTGATTCGTCAATCTTTTGGAGGTATAAATACATCAGGACGTTGAAAATATTACTAATAACTCACTTTCAACCCTTTCCCAGGCCACAAATTTAGCTTTCGCTCTCAATACTCGACAACCCCGGAGGTCCTTCGGGCTACTCTGACTATTGCCCTGTTGAGGGTAAGTGTGTTCGGACCAATCCTGTACCTTCTCTACCCTTTAGACATCCCAACTGGACAACTATGCTCGTTACATCCTTTGCCGATGACACAGCTATGCTTTCCGCTGATCCCGATCCCTCAATTGATTCGGATTGTTTTCCAGTTAAACGTCGAACGAATAGAGGAATGGAGCATATTTGGAAGAAAAAGAATGACGAAAACAATGTACCCTCCAAAGCAAAACCCGTCACATAGTATTCGTATCTCTAAAACAGACTGCTCGCATGACCTTGAGTTTAATCACGACTCATGTTCAACCTGGAAACAAATAAAATGAGAGGAACTGAACAGACTACTTGGAGGCAAATCTAACAGGTAAAAAAATACAAAATTACAGTCTAGAAGAAAGAAAACTGACGAACTGAAACCTATTTGGATACACAAACTGGAAACTCCGCTAAACACACTAATATTTAATTAAATATTCATAATTATATTCAGTCTTTACAATCCGAAGCCCACAACATCTCAAAATATTCATTATACATTAATTAATTTACACAATATTTTCCAGGTTCCACGCGAAATGCTTCACTCACCTCAACCCATTAATCCATGTCCAGCATAAACTATTCCTTATCCGTCAGGCGAGTAAAGTGGAGATGACCGCGGAGACCTCCTTGACAAGAACTAGGACCTTGAGTAAAATTGGGCGGTTGTGTAAACTATCCACAAGACAATCAGAGGATGGCATATATATTTATTTAAATTTCCAAACTTGTCTCTACTACGACCTACCCATGATTATGACCATACCGTGGATTGTGCAATTTTGGTCACAAATCTAAGCACCTTACTCGGTGTTCATGGTTTCTTCTAATAGAGTCGGTTTTTATTTGTATCTGCTTTGCCCATCTTTGTGTGGTAGTTAAGAGGGCACTGGGTCTTTAATTTACTTCCAAACTAGCCTCCTGGCAGAAAATATATTCGCTTTTTTGAGGGATGTAGTTTGCCTCATACCTTGTGCTTTTATCCAGTGCTTGGCTTTTGCTTTCTCATGTCATTTGTTAATATGTAACTTTAGCAATGCTTGGTGATTAGTGACCGTCAGTCGATGATTATTCAGAAATCGTGAGATGCGATATAGTTTGAAGTAGGTTTCAGAAAACCATTTTCTTCACCTTGCCAACGTTTCAATTTTATTGATTTCATCTTCATAACTCAAAGTTTGTTTTCTGCGTAATTGTGCTACGCACTCAACACGACCAACAAGAATGGCACAATTACGCAGAAAACAACATTTGAGCTCTGAAGATGATCTCAATAAAGATTGACGTTGCATGGTAAAGACAATGTTTTTCTGAAATTTACATCACACCAGACCGCATCTCACAATCAACTAATTTTAGCACATTTTCTAGTATACTTAGTTGCGGATTCATGGGTGTGAACTGCCCTTTTTGGCTGTGGTTCAGCTTGTTTCCTTCTGTAATCCATCCCCTTAATACACCTTCTACCATTCACGCATGCTTAAGGGGCTTGTTGACACAGGGCGTGTTTTCATCTACAATATCTGACAGAAAAATACCAATTCCACTCTATGCAAGAAAAGTAAGAAAGGTTGGAGTTTAATTAAAAAACTTAAAAATAAAATAGAAATGTATCTTTGCTTCGAAATGTTGTCCCTGTAAATAAACAATGGGGTTTTGTTTAACGTCAGATCAAATTTTATTTTAAGTGATTCATTTGCATTTAAATTAATATCTAACGTTGAGTATTTTATCGAATTTTTATCTTAATGACGAATTGGGATTATAAATTAAGCAAATCAACCGTACTATCGATGTGCGATTGAAGATTATCAACCTGAAATGCCGTTGATATCAAACCGTCCGATGTTTCTGACAGTTTACCGTTTTCTAATTTCAAGTAATAACAATGAAATAATTCACTCAGCAAAATGGAACACGTTTTCCTCAAGGCTTCACTGTTGTAATTCAGTTTGAAACATTGCGAAGGAACTTGTTTGCCAGGAAACCATTCCCACGAGGACAAGAAGAAAGCTTGGTGCACAACTGATCAAAAGTTTTTTTTTTAATTTCCATAATTGGTAAATTCAATTATTACTTCTAGCCCTTTTTCCCTTCGTGTATCCATTTGTAGCAGCGGGAGTTTTAATGCAATTGCCTTCAGTACTTAGTCGCCGCATTTAACCGTTCAATACTAAAAGGCACTAAACGTCTTTATTTGCCGAAATAATTTGTCCCTTTGATAGCGGTCAAAACACGTAAGTAAACACGCAACCGTGTGTGTGACAACCGACTTGTCGCTGTGAGTGTGACAAAACGAACGATGTTTGCAGACACTCACTCCCTAATTATCACCCATCCACAGGTTTAATCGCCTACCAATATGGGCGTCAGTCCTTCAATGGTTTAGACGTTGACACGCGCTCATCACTGTAAGGTAAAGGTTGTGGGTTCGATTCCTGGGACCCTGAATTCGCGCTCGACATATTTACTTTTTTTCAAAAACACTGTCACCCCGAGGGTTCGTATAACCTCGTAGTTGAAATATCCTCGTTAAAATAAATAATTTAAAAAAATACCTACTCATACATTCAAACAAAGACTAGAGATCAGGGACTAATTTCTAAATTCTATCATCGTGTGGTGGTTATTAATTTTGATCCCTTCATGTTCAAGCCTATTCAATTAACTAATCTCAACCGTCTGTCATAATCTATTCATATTGCTCTTATAAATCTGTTTTTTGTACTATTGTAAGTAATTGTTCATATTTGTGAATTATTCATTAATTTTTTTGCCAATTGTACATTATAGCATACTTACTTGATAACCAGGGGTTGCCTAGGGAGATAGTAAAAAGTAATATGTATTTATCTTTTTTTATATATCCTGACACTCTAATTGTTTATACGCCCATCTTCTAATGTCCTACCCGGCGGTGTAATAATAAAAACAATGTAACAATTTAATCGAAATTGGTCCAATAATTTTAATACTTTTTAATTATATAAATATAAACATTCAGTTTTATGTGTGTGTGTGTGTGTGTGTGTGTGTGTGTGTGTGTGTATATATATATATATATATATATATATATATATAT
>CM077100.1:33547636-33605415 GCA_039619505.1 Cimex hemipterus | reverse complement strand
GTGTATAAGAGAGAGGATGTGTATAAGTATATATATATATATATATATATTATAACTTTAAGTTACTAAGATGTCAACGTTGTAAATTATTCCCTTAATTCGATCTAATCCGCTTATTAGCATTTTACATAAATTTAACGATCAATATTAGATAAAGGCGGGGTTATCAAAATCCGGCATCCTCCCTGCAGACAAAATACGTTTCGCTAAATTACAGGCGTTGCGTGTTGGAAACTACTTAACCAGTGGGTGCAAAATATAAAATATTGCTTTCCGATGGAAGTGGATCCAATTTATCTTCGATTTGGATTTTTGTATTATTGTTTAATTAGCATAGTGGGAGATATAGAAACGACCTACACGTCATGTAGACAACTAGCCCTTCGTTGTTGCACGACAGAGGTGACCGACTATCAGCATACAATTAGCCTAGGGACCAGAGATGATAAAGCGCCCTTCTTATCCCTTCTTATCATTGCAACCAAGCACATCAGCCCTTAAACTAATTAAAACAAGCATGTATAAAAACCCTCGTAACTACTACGAAGGGGCTCACTCTTACTGTTACATTCTGTCCGTCATAGTGTCGGTTCCACTACTGTAATCTTTTTACAATAAAAATTCCTTTTTAAAATCTCTTCCGCCGTGCGATTACACTAACTTGGGTTAAAAAAAAAGTCCTAATTAATATACAAGAGAGTTAACATATAACAAAAAACCCGGTGTATGTCGCGGACGAGGGGTTAGAGCCACTTTAAAATGCGCTTTATCAACTAATTAGCTCAAGAAAATAAAAATATACTGGAGAAATATTTAAACAAATTATGAAAAAAGGGGTTTAGATAACTTATTAATGCTGAACTCATAAATACGTTCCCAGTATCTAGGAATTCGCAGCAGGCAGCTACTATCGACAGTCTTTAACCCATGGTAAAAAAATAATCATCCCACACCAACTTACATTTAATTATAAAACTAATACGTTTCGCTATCTTCCTTGATGTCCTACTGGCTCTTGATAAGGTCAGGCATGAATATATAAGTAAATTTAAAAAAAATGCTCTACCAAAGCAGAAAGCAGATAGGGGCATCTTACCTATCTATCTATCTCTTTCTTTCTTTTTCATTAGCAGTTTCGTATCGTTCGCTGACGAGGATGTTTTTTTCAGCATCGAAATGAATTTCGAACCGTTTCCTAAAGCGTTTCTTTTATTTGTTTAATTTTAATTTTGTTTCATTTCTCTAACCAATACAGTTCAAATGCCGTGTACATACAGGTAAAAGCAATGGGAGTTTCAAGCTGGCACTACTAGCATAAAGGCAACCCGTCCCTAAAATGAATTTTTAGTTATTGATTACACAAGAGTGTTGTAATAAATTTTTGTCAAGGAGCATTATGGGAGGACGGACATAAACTAATGATTTTACAGCAAACTTTTGATAAGGTGCAGCATCGGGCAAGCTTTTATAAAGTTAAACCCTTCTTCCTTCCCACTCATTATCTTTTAAAATCCTACCTACGAGAGTAAGGTGTGACAACGAGTTCTCGGAAATCAGAGCGATACAAACAAACCGGCGTCCACCCGCATATCCGAATGGCATTATCACAGCCTATGCTGACGATATGAAAATACTGTCCTCTAACTAGAATCTACCCAAGCCACTTCCAACATCCAAGAATATCTTGAGATTGTCCAAGACTGGTGGAAATAGTGGGGGTAAGACTGACAAGTGTATGGAGAAAATGTACTTCGTATACGTTCACATTGAACAAAAACTCTTGCCATCCATTGTACATAAACAAAAAGAGATATATCGGCTTCCACTCGAGTCAAATACCTAGCACTAAACGTACACAGCAGATTGACGTGGAATCCCCACACAACACTTAAAAGACGACAGCTTAACAAAAGAATTGGATAACTATGAAGACTCGTAGGACCAAAATCCGTATTGACCGTCAAGAGGTTATACAAGACTTTACGGAAGATGGAAGGTATTGGAAACGGAGGTATTCTGCCAAGCCATCCAACATCCACCGCTCTGGCCTTGACGGGGACCTCCTTGCCGCTTAATTCCTCACATCAGCATCCTAGCATATGTCCTCCGGGTGCAACGCTAGCATTAGTGCTAGTGATGTGACCGTGATAAGAAATGACTGCGAGACTAATAAGAAAAACGCGCGCGTGTGTGTGTGTGTGTGTGAAATGAAACAATGCTATGTTTTGGGGAAAAGAGTTTCATTACGATGAGGATAAGGTTGATATAAAATATATTTAAAAGGAATCTATCGTATATAATGAGATAGTGGCTAGGTGTGATGGATCTGTCGGACGGCCCTAATTACACGGATGAGCATCCTTTCTCACTCTACACAGATTCTTCATCTGAAGTAGGACGTCTGCGTAAGTTTAGTCGATTTTCTTTTCTTTCCTATGCAACACTCTAAAAACCTACTTTCCGGTCGAAAGGTTCAAAAGGCCCTGTCTGATTTATATTTATAAGCAAACATGAGCCCCCTTTTCTTAAAATCAACAATCCTGAATCCTTTGTTTTCGTTCATCATCTTTATTGCACCCCTCCGATTGAAAAAATGAATCCGCGATCGCTTTCGGGCTCCAGGACACGGGATAATTAATTGGGAGTTACTCGTCGCTTTCTAGAATATCATAGGTACAAAGGGATATTTGAATGTTCAATTTATACGGCAATTTATTACTATAGGGAAGTAACAACAGTCCTTATTCTTTTTTAATTGCACCCTCACATTGAAAATTTCATAAATTCGTTTCGATACCTCTAAAATATAAAAGAGAAATAAATGGTGAGGTAATTCGTCAATTTGCGATGCGTGCGCCGTTACAAAGAACGTGTCAATAAAATCCACCCTCTTACCTTTTGTTCTAACATCGTTTTTCACATCGTAACGGAAACTTTTCTAAAGCCTATGGGCCTTGCGAAATTATTTAGAAAAAGTTTACACGTAACCTCTACTTGTATTAAAATATCCCTATGATGTGATGACAATGTCTAAAAGCTATTCCAGGAAACCCAGGCCGTTGTTTTATCATCTGAAACCGTGAGAGCAACTCGACCACTCTCAATTAACCGTGAGAGCAACTCGACCACTCTCAATTAAGTAACACGATAAGTAAAACGATTGAAGCTTAGAACCCGACACAAGTTATATATTTAAATTCAAACTTCTCATTAAAAAGTAAAATATGAAACTATGTCATTCAAAAGGTTCTTTTCAATCCCTGAGTTGCATAAAAATTATACTATGAAAACTAGATGCTTTTATGAACCAATTTTGGTAAAAATTGAACAGGATTCCTGGATTTATCTTCCATTCAAATAATGATGATGATGGATTTTAGCATAAAGTGAGATCGGGAGATTTGGCGCCATTGGAAGTGGGATATGATCAGTAGAGGTCGTTGTGGTTAGTGACTTACATCACTGGGACTACGCCCGACACTGCTCCCAGGGGACACATGCCTACGCAATCCAGCCTCTACTCTCACTGTTCCTACTAAGGGATTGGCGGGGGGGATCTATCTCTGGTTCACCGTCGAGTTAGGTAAGGCTGGATAAAGTCAGTCGGTGATCGGGCAATTGGTCGATAAAAAGAATTGTGTGGATCTGAGTTTAGAAGAAGTAGAAAGTGATACTATAGTCAATCCTATATCACCCTTGGATGACGTCGATATTCAAACGCTGTACCTAGATATTCAATATATGCTATGAGACACCAGCCCCTCAGAGACGAAGAGTTCTAATGCTAAGGTAGTTTAATTTTAAATTAAAGAGTGTTAATTCCATTTTAAAAATGGTCAATTTGAAATTTTAAAAAAGAGAATTTTGGAGCTAAAAAAAGAGTACTTTAAAATTCGGAATTAAAAAGGGTTCATTTCAAGTTTAAAAGGGTTAGTTGGTTCGAAAGAGTTAATTTCCGATTAACAATTGAAAATTTAAATAAAAAAGGGTTAAAAAAACTGTTAAATTGGTTTGAAAGGGTCAATTTCAGATTAAAAATTTGAAATTAAAAAGTGTTCATTTGACAAAAAATGTTTTATAAATCAATCAGACTATAATCAATTACTAACTAGACTAGTAATTCCATGTACGTATGTTATGCGAAAGAGATTATATTATATACAGGGTGACCCATGAGCAGACGTCAACAAAGCGGTTAGTTATATCTCAATGGGTCAGAAAAGTCTCTACTGCAGAGTCTAATCACAATAATTGTATTCGAGATATTTCCCTGTTCACTTCACCCTTTCGCAACATAATTTTCTTTATCTCATGTTAATCCTACTGTAAATCTTATTACACCAATAAGAAAAGAACGTCTATTTACAAGGGAACGAAGAAATTTAAGTCTCTAAACTGAAAAAAGATAAACAACTGCATCTGAAACCACCCACGACCAGAAAAGGTAAAAATCGTGTTCAAAACAGCAGCAAGCTTCGTAAATGAACAGTTGAAAGGATACGCTCAATACCAATTTGCAAATGTAATTTTTTCTCTCCTCTATCCCTTGTAAACCTTTTCTACTAAAAAACTACTGAACGGTTTTTTAAAGTTCGCAGCCTCCGAGTGAGGGCGTAAAAACCACAGTAGAGCGTTATTTACTAGATACAATAGTAAACCGTAAACGCGCCTAAAAGGTACTAAATGCTTGGAGTGAGCCTTTTTCTCCAAGAACATATTTCTCATATTTTGTTGGTGACGCGGCAAAATGTTTTACACATGGCTTGCTACGTACTACCTCGCAAGAAGGGCTTCCAGATTCTTCCACGTATTTCGGTCAATGAAAAAAAGCAAAATAAAAACCTTTTGGAAAACGGAAACAAAGAAAAAAATAAAGAATGGAAACTGAGGTCATGCTTTAAAGAGAAAATAAAATAAATAAAAAATTTAAAATCCCGTGTTAATATTACACAGCGTTAATCTTCCTAATCCGGTGATAACATTTCAAAGTGCTAAAGGATGTGGTTTCCAAAGGCCTTTTTGATTTCGAAAAAATCGAGAATGATTAAATCCCGTGAAAACAAACCCACGCGCTTTGACTACATCCAAATTGTTCTTCTCAAATCCTACCACAAAAAGCCACACCCCCCTACTAAATCATCAATCAACCTATGATTATTAGTGACAATCCCCTCCGACCCAAATTATAGATATATAGCTTATTAATTACCTCTGTCAGCAAAATATTTGAACTTATGTTACTCTCACCTCTGCCTCTTAGAAACAGAGACATTATGCAGTCTTGTTTCGGGCCAGGACTATAAACGACTGCCAAGCTAACCGATAAATGTAAGGAAATTAGCGGTTGTGCGTAACTGCACAAGTGGCATAATCCAGATGGTTCCGAGTTACCTTTCCATCATCCAATCGAGCGACATTGATGCAGGTGAGGTGAACTTCGGGCCTCTACCGTTATGTCTGACAATTATGTCTCATTATACACACCTATCGAAATGTAACACTGGGACAAACGTCGATGTTACTTGGAGTAAATCGAAGAGGTAATCATGTAATTTTATAATCAATCCGAAGCAGTTACGGGCATTATCTGCTGACCCTAGTGGTAATATACACATTGTAATCTGCAGAAAAATAGGTAACTATAGTTCCCCCAGAAAGCAAAGCACGCACTTACAATTTGGCCACGACAGCTGTTTCTATTTGCTACATGATAGCCGGGTCTAATCAATCTGTATAATCTGCTGACAAATAAAAAACCTTGAAAGACATGTAGACGTTCACAGAGAGTAACGAACGCACTTAGCCCCACAAGCTAATTTAGCCAGGATAGCTTGATTTTTAATACTAATCCGAAGACAACTTAAACGTTTGGACCATAGGTAAGTCCAAAGAGATAAGGAACGTCCCTATAACTTTGCCACCATTGTTGGGGGTTTTGGTTTAATATTTTTCCCGAATATCCAAATAATGTTATGTAAACATGCTATTTTCATCTCTTCAGATTATTTCGTATTACTTATCATGTTGGTGTAATTTGGGCTCTTATTTAACTGACCCATTTCTTGGATCCTATTGTCGCAAGTCTTTGTGTATTTTAACCCGGGACCACCTGAGTTTTAAGACTTGCCCATCGCGACCCGAACCTCATGTCCGTACCTTGGAATGCACCCCATTTTAGAGATTTGACTCCTTTCCCAGGTACTTCTTCGCTAAGTTCTAAAGGCATTTGTTGGTGCCTTTCAAAAGGGGCGGTACCGTATCAGGTCTATGGCTTCATAGCCATTTAAATCCACCTCCTGTGTTAGTTTTTAAGTTAAAATCGCCGATCCCACGTCCTTAATCCCTTTTTCGGTCGAGACTTCAAAATCTTCGGATTAATCATAAGAAAGCATTTATAAGCCTGGAAGAGTGAGATATCTGAGGCAAGGCCACAGGATGGGAGGGGGAGTTGGCATGCTCTCGTCTTGTTTAACGTTGGCGTACTATTATATAACGACTACTTACGAATGCCGGGCAAGAATCAATTGACTAAATTAAATTTGTCCCAAACGAGAATGATGAAGGCTCACTTGTGCAAATCGCGAGCGATATGGTTCATCAGCGAACTCACCTGCAACAAAAAAATAAAAATAAAATAAAAATAAGACAAAATTAATTTCCCCATGTAAATTCATTCACTCCGAACTCTCTCAACAAACAGAACACAGCAGCAAGGATACACAGACCAAAATGGCTGAGAAATACCTACCTACAAGTATATAAATCCGACCTTTCTAATGTCTCTCGCGTTCTTATCTATTCACAATGATAATATTAAATTTCAAAATAACACTACCCTGGCTGAAAAATATTTATTTGTAGTATTTGGTAATGCTAAATTTACATGAATTCATATTTACATAAACATACTTTTTCCCAGTACAAAAGAGCGCCATCACAATATAAGACGTATAATTATCAATGCAACCAACACCAAACTTCTAATTTTATACATATAAACATTTAAATAGTGATTGTATATAATAAAAAAAACCACGAACTCCATGAACTCCATTTACCCATAGGTTCGGCTATACAAATAAATATAAATTGGCAGTTCGCGATAAAATTTGCAACTACCCGATTAATCTTTTGAAACTGTATGTGTGCCATTGTATGCCAATACCCCACCGTTCGTATATAAAACACTATGCGAAAGGTAAAATATTTAGCAAGAAAACCTCACTATATAAACAACCGCAACTATGAGAGTGCCAAATTCATATAAACTGCCCTGAATGCATGGTACAGCAGCCAAAGCAAGGCGCAAAAAGAAATGATGTTTCATGGACATAGTACAATGTGATAACACCTCGTATGACTCCATTGAGCCAGCAGCAAAAAGGCATAGACCCTATAGCTAAATATTGACCTTAAAAAGTGGATAAATATTAACTAGATCGTGCAATAATAGAATAAGGATGCGCTATCCATGTGGTTAATGACTCGATGTAGAGATAAACAGGCGGCCAATGGATACCATACCATAGTTATGCTGATGACGTAGTGATCATACAAGGCACGTATGACGAAACTGTTTAATGTGAAATTTAGTGCTTTCCATTTCGTAGAACGATGGTGTGAGAATCTGAGAAAACCACAAACAAACCTTGAAAACCACACACAAACCTTTCAGGAAGAGAAAGAATATTAACCTAAAAACACTACCTTCAAAAAATACTTTCCCCAGGAAAACGAAGTATCTAGGAATACAATAGATCAAAATGTTGCCCGATAAAATATGTAATACAAAAAAAGCTATAAAAAGTGTGGGCTATAGATTTGGTAGTAAAATACTGGTTATAAATCCAAAGATAGCTTACTGGCTATATAAAACGATTGACTAGGGTCACTAGGGTATGACGGTCGATAACATTAGAAAAGAAAACATGAAAAAAATGGTATTTTTAGGAATAACAAATAGAAAGTACTAAACCTCCTTTAAAACCGTGCACTTTTCGAGATATGGATATAGAGAACAGTTAATTCTACAATAGATCTTTTATCTCGCTATTGAAGAAAGGATGACTTTGGTCACCAGCGACCCTCGAAGAAGGGAAATTACGTTATGACTCATGAGAACGGGAAACACTCTATTCGCAACATGAGACACGAATACAGCCAGACCATTCTACATTAGAATTGTAACCTTCAGCGGATTGTCCTATTCCGTCAGCCTTGTATAACCAGCTGGAGGTTGCAATTCCGATGAAGAATGAACAAGGGCTGGAGTTAGGAAAAGGAAAAATTATATTTTTTTAAACATTCAAATCAATTCAATTAATTATTCTTTTTGGGTAAGGTCTCGGTCGAGATGAATAAGTTAATGTCACGAGCGGGATTCGAACCCACGACTTCAAAACGCCGCTGCTCTAACCACTTGAGCGTTAGTGACAGGTTGAGGGGTTCGAATCCCGCTCGTAAGACTAACTTTTTCATCTCAACCGAGACCTTACATAAAAAGAATAAGTGAATGAAAGAAATAACTTGAACAATTAGACCACTAAAACATAATGGATTCAAATTAATTTACTAAGCGAAATAAACAAATAAGAGAAATAGAATGAAAAATCACGAACATATAAAATTCCAAAAACAAATAAATTGTATTTATGAGATATATTTGAATAATTTTCATCAGAAAAGTTTCCTACATTTTAAATTTTCCTACTCAACAAATAAAGGTGTTGAATACACAAACGATACGCCTTTCCGATTTGTTCATGTGTAAATGTTTGTAAATAAGATTACTAAAATTAAGGAAACGATAAAACGTCCTCGAATACTTATTTTATATTTGCGTTTTTTTTTTTTTTTTGGATACTATACTTTAAAAAAACTTTACCTTATTTTTCATTGGAATCTTTAAGCTGTTACCTTAAACTTATTCTTTTGAGAAAAATTCGAGATCGGCAAAGTCCATTCAATATATTAAACGTGACCTTCCAATGCGTTATTCTGTTTGTTAAAACAATGAATAACTTGAAGGAGGGTCATTACAAATTAATAATAGTTACGTCCTGATGAAGGTGACAATATTGCTCGAAAATCTGAAGAATAGACCATGTTTTTCTTTTCCTTAAAATTTGTCTAATCGCGATTTGTTCATACGAAGCTATAACTTATAAATCGGCGATTCTAATTTTAAAACAATCTAAACTATTATTTTGTAATTTCGGTTTTTATGAATATATTCCTAGTTTTACAAAAAAGATTAATATAGTTACTAAAATATACAATTTACTTGAAAGATAATCGCAATGTAGTACAACTGCATTTACGATCGTACGATATGAAAAGGCAAATAGAGAAAACCGGTACATAAGCGCAGTCCTTAAATAACAATGGATCATTTTAAACGACACAGCGGAATCTTAAAATATTCTTTATTGATAAGGCGAAACGACAAAAGCATACCTATTCCGTTCTCGGTAGTGCGAAATCCAGGCCCATTGCTGCTCAAGGTTATATTTTCAAAGTCATTCTCAGGACGAGACTAAGGGAAAAGTAATCTTGGGCAATAACAAAGGCCGGTTAGATAGATCAGTGTTATTCACTTCTAACGACAATTCCGAACCAACGGCCACATACATTGCAAAAGAAGAAAATTTATCTGTACAACATAAATAAACGTGGTCATTGTTTCCGGCCGGACAGATGAACCGTAAACGAGTTTTAAACACTGTCCAGAGGTCCGCGAGGTGGTTTACGAAGGACAAACTTGTGCTGAGGTATTGACTAGCTCCATTGGCACACGTTACAAAATATCCATGAAATGCAATTAGCCATTAATGCTGAGACTGGAACTAAACTAAATTAAGACTTATATTTTCTATTCTCCTCCCACTCACGGCCTACGTTTCATAAACTCGATGGTCAAATTTCTTACTGCTTTATGAGCATTTTTTTATCTGCATTTAATCAAGATATTTAACAATAGAATTGATTACCGGTAAGGATCACGACTAGGGATTAGCTTACATATATACTTTTTTCTTCTTCTTGGCAGTACTTGACCGACACTTTCTCGAAGAACGTTACACGCTTTCTCCGATGAGTATTCATATTTTTAGGATAATTTCGGTTAAGACTGTTAAACATAGAGTTGTCACTAAATAGAGCGTAGCCAAATGTCCAGCCAATTATTTGTTATTTTTGTCACAACCAATTTCAACAAACGATTATTTCAACTTATTGTCATTGACATCTATTTACTGTTGTCGATAGAGTATTTAAAGATTACACTTTTCCTAATAAAATCCGAAGTCGATTGGTTCATCTTTAATTATTTTGTTTATACATATATAACAGAACATTGTCTATTATTATCCTACGAACTAAATATTTTTTTAACCAAACGCCCTACCACTCTGCGATAATGGTGAAAGAATAATTTCTTTTTTTGTTAAAAAACGCCAATGAAATTCATAGTGGAAAAACATTGAATCGAGAGCACAATCAAAAATCTAATATGTACAAATAATCCTAACCTTACCTAGTCTAACTCGTTCGTGTCTGAAACCTAACATAATACTAACCTAACTAGCACAACCTAATATATCACTAACTTTATTTAACCTAACCTAACCCAACTAACACTAACCCTACTTAATCTACCTAATACTTTACTAAGCCTATTATTAGTCCAACCCAACATAACATTAACCGTACTTAACCAAATCTTAACGGATCATCTGGCGTGGCCGTTGTAAATACAACTGTATTGAAATTAAACCTACATATTTTCAAGAATGAACGCATTGAATATTAAGTTGACTACCATCACAATGGTTAATCTAAGTTAACTTAGAATTTCTCTTCTTAACATAACATAACCGCATCCGTAACTAAGAATACCCTACTTGAACCTAACATAACACACACTACTTATACGAAAAATAGAGTGAAAAAACATTAAATAAAAACTTATTAAAACGTATTAAAGTTTATTTATTTACCAAAAAGAAATTTTTAAATCAAATTTAAATTTATTTAAAAATGAACTAGGTCAAAAATAAATAAAAATCCAATACTTTAAATTTTGGCGCATTCTTAAAATAATTTTAGGACTGAATAATAGTCCCTAATGTAATATAAAAATTATCAAAAATCTAAAACAAATTAAAATTATTATAAAAAGTGAATACGACAATAAAAATGGTAAAAATACATCGAAAAATTAAATATCTGAATTAAAAAAAAAATCATTTTCACAAAACCGCGCCTTTCAAAAACAAGAGGTAACTTTCTTTCATGTTAATACGGGTCTGTCAACAAGTAAATTTTTCTTTTTTTAAATATTTCGTAGAAATAATACAAAAATGTACAAAAATAAACATAAATTACAGATGCAAGATTTTCATATCTTTTAAAATATAATATTTATAGTAAATTATTAATTCAATACTATAAAAGGTAAACTTTTTAATTTTAAACAAATTTGTGTAAAATATGAACATTACTGTTACGCTTATCTATTTCTATCAATAATACAGATTGGTGTAAATTTCCGTAACGTCTAAAGTAAATGTTAATAAGTAATGGTTTTAATATATCAATAAAAAACCACGTGGAAATGTTGCCTGACATTAACTAACAAATTAGAACAAATAACTAAAAAGTTCAAATAACAAAAAAAATCAAATTACACAAGTTCAAACCTACTACCTTAGTCAGTAAATTGTAAATGTAAATAATCTTTTCAAGTGGTCTGACGTATTGACTCTCGATTTATTAACAGCCTCCGCAAATGTTTTCAAATAGCGAACGAGTTTCCAAACCAATATTGTTCGCTTTTTCCCTTGTTGATGGTTTTGAGCAATATACGTTTCAAGTGAAGGATGATTATTAACCGGCCTTTTAATTTCAAACCTGCATAATATGACAATTGCTGGTATGGAAGATCAAGTTATAACTACGTTGACCCAACAATTTATTCACGGAAAACAAATGCGGCCTGGAAATAATCGTAACAACGACCTAAATTGTGCATATTCAATGCCAGATTTAAAGAAATTCCCTTGATCAATTATTATGATTTTGAATTTGCACAAGTGGAAGGAGGGGAAGATATCCACTTGTGAGATATTATCCTCCCATTTGCTTCCAACAGCCGACCCGAATCCTGCGTAATGTCTATCTTTTAAAAAGTTATGAATAAATTTGATTATAATGGCCAATTATCCAGAGGAAGAGGCGGAAAAAACCTTTTTACATTGCAGTAAGTGAGAAATCAGGAAACAATTCACCCAAAATGTAAAATGGGTGAAAGGCTTGGTACAACAATGAGACATGCATTGAATTTCTCAATGCGATATTAGAAAAATAATGAGAAGAATAAATAAATTAGAACATCTGGGGGGAAAAGAAGATACATGTTTCCCGAAACAATAAAAATAACGGCGTCCAAGACTAGGTTGCATGAATTCTTAAAAAAGACGAGCCTATACGTATTGTTAAATAGCTAAAGTATAAAACAAGATAGAACGACCTGAAGAGTTCACCTGCATTGAAAAACTCCCATTCGAGCTACCCCCCTCCGAAAGCTGTACGAGTGTAGGTGATAAAAGAACGCAGTTGCTAAACAGGTTTAATTGAAATCCCAATCCTGTAAAGAGGAAAGTGAAAGTGCAGGTAGAAAACAAAAGGGTTGAGTTTTCCACAGATCGACTAGACCTGCACCTGGCATCAGACTAGACAACACAAAGGTGGAAAGATCAAAAGTGTCAGGTTAAATTTATCTGTTATAAGATAGAATCTATCTAAATATGGCTTTGTGGCGAGTGCGTCGTTTTCTACAATTTCTGTCTTGTCTGATAACTAAACGAGTGAAGTTTTACTTTCCTTGTGTCTGCGATAGTTCATTTAATGGGCATGGGTATTTCAACGTTGTGCTATATGTAAACATTAACAAAATACTAACGGTTTTTATCACAACATTTGAGATAGTCGGAACATGCTACGAATGAAGGGAACTTGAAAGAACTTAGTCAATAACCTAATACTTCTCAAAAGAAGGATCGACTCGATTGAACTGAAATAAGAAACTAAGAAAAATTACAATTAGTAAAAAGAACTGCACCTACAGGAATAACAACCCACTGGGATACTTTGTTAAGAGTAGATCGGCGAATGTGATCATAGTTGTTTAAGGGGCTGAAAAGTATTATGAAAACATTACTGGGGGACAGAGATTTCTTCGGCTACCGATTTATAATTATTTGCCAAAGGTTAGTTGGGAAATCTCGTGAGGTTAGGTAGGCAGCACTGAATTTCTTCAATTTCTTACCAAACCCGGTTAAGAATAGGCCATGCGACATTGACTCATGGACAGTATATATTGTTATTCACGCAGAAGGTGCGTTGAAATAATTCAAAACCTGGGATTCACTCTTTACAACGTATACTGCAAGTGTCTTAACAAGAATCAATAAAACGTCAATCGATAGAGCCTATGGTTCTTATTTTATTACATCAACTTTAGCGTTTATATGTACTTGCGTTAAAACAAAAAACAACTTCTCGAAAGTTAATGGCTGTTCTATGATATTCAATATCCTTGAGTGAAAAGAACCGTTCGGATAAATTAAGTTTTTCCAAAGTCTAGTTAAACATTTACTAATAGTATAGAGATTAAATTTTGTTCAACTGAAATTTAGAAGTGGCATTCAATTGTCGGGAACGTTTTAGAAAGCCGGTCTGCGACTAAACGGTCGTTTTGAATTCAAAGAGTCAAATAAGGATGAAATCAATTGAGAGGTAATATCATCAAAGGTTAATCTAGGAACAAACGTGTGCTTTTAAGATTTACCAAGCCGGAAGAGTAATTACTTTACGAACGTAACACGGGGGAACTAAACCGATTTCTTCTATCTTCAACCTCGCCTCGACCCGTTCGAAAATCTAATTAATATCATGCAAATCGCAATATGCCAACCGGATTTTAAGGGATGAACTCGTTTCTTTTATCCGAGATGAGTAAAAGTTGAACACTTGCACTAAGAATAATTTGGAATGATACTTATCAACCTGCCAGGTCATCCTTTAATGTCTTAAACCTATACAACTCTATAATTAATAACTAATTGGAAAGAAAAATAGTAAAAATTTGTATTTACTATTTAAAACTGGAGCATAAAATGAAATATGCTGCTACTCTCATTATTAATCTTACTTGACGCGCCTATATCGTTGTTTGACTGGGCAATGTACATAGAGTTAAAGCTTCATATAGTTCCGCTCTTGTACACTATTGTAAGAAGTCCACCATACGAATAGAACAGGTGTCTCTCTTCTTTCTACTAGCCCTATATAGTCTATATAGTGATCTTATTTTTTTATTTTTTTTTTTAAGGAAACTGCTTGTGTTTTTCTTCTTCACATAACAAAGCTAAGCTAAGCCTAGCAGTTTCTTCCTCCTGGTAAAAATCTACAAATGAGATCATCGTTCAATATACCCATGTTGTGTTTGCGTTCTCTCAGAAGCAGTCTTCGGTATATGTATATCAGGATTACTCCTAACATCAATCACCACTAAATATATCTTCATATAGGGTAACGACATTAATAACGACCATATCTGGTACACAGATGGGTCAAAGACCAATCGGTCATGAGCTGGAACGAGATTGCATATAAGCCTCAGGCATGCAATTGTTATTTCAGGTGGAAATAGTGGGCGGGCATTGAACCCGCGAAGGAGATCCTCACCAGCAATATATAACACACAATAACAAGCCATCTATTCGGACTAAAGGCGGTAGTAAAGTTCAGAACCGTTCGAACAGTGCATCAAGGCCTTGTCAGATTGGGAACAATAAAATATTACTTTTGTTGGGGTACCAGTACACACAGTGCAGAGGAAGCCGATAGGTCAAGGAAAGTTCAATGAGGGCATTATCAGCTCTGAACACATCTGCATCCTAATAATGGAAGCATACGGGATATTGGATTAAGAATAAGCCCTTGGTTTAATTGCATTGTATTGCAGGACAGAGATATGCAAGTTCATTTAAGTACCACCGCAAAAAAAGCTGGCTTCAGACTAAGGGTATGTAAAGACGGAGGAAGAAGGAACAGCAGAACATTCCCCTGTTGAAACCTAGCAGGCAGAAATTACTCTCACTTCATGGATTTCGCATTATCGAGCTACACACGGGCTTGGCTAGTTTTAGGTCATGTTATAGATACAGAACTATAAAACCTAGAACGTTTAGAACTAATATTACAGTACGAATTAACTCTACAGGCGTATGTATAAAACACTAAGCAGCTGAAACGTTAGTTGAGTTTGTAAATAAATTGAGCAAATCAATGTAGTGGGAAGGGGTAAAAAATGGAATTTGACGATTTTTCCTTCTAATAATTCTAAATCAGTCTTATCTTTAAGTAGCCGGCTTTCACGAGGTTGAATTATTTTGTTGTTGAAATTATTAATCCTCTAAATTAATTGTTTTATATTTGTATGAATTAATAATGTGCAATGTCCTCGTACATTTCAAAGATACCAAATGGTTCGTATGAGGTCGGTTGGCACCCGCCGACACTAGAAGCGGAAATAGATCCTTCGAGGCCGAAACAGCCGGTTACTCTCGTATGCTACTGCTCAGCACTAATTATCGCATCTCGGATCGACACCGGATTTTTATCACCTTTGAAGTGGCCACATTTGCCACAAACTAAAACTCACGCCGTACACTTTTGATTGACCACGCGACGTGTAAAATGGAAGAAGAATGACGGAGAATCTTGACGGTCAAACCGATTACATTCATGCTGAAATGCCGAGACGTAACAATGGGCAATAACCTTTAATTGAGGATTATAGGTTTTCGTGAAAATGAAGACACCTAGGATCTTCAGGTTTGAGGGTTTTTCGATTGAATTTAATAGACAAAGCGGTCGTATCCTGGCCTATGGACTTACTGAACCGCGTAGCGTAGTTCTCATGTTATGTAGGAAAGAACAATAGGTCTTTCATTACTTTAATTAGAGCAATTTATTATTACGATAGTACCAGTTAGTACTTAAGTCCATGATTCAGGCTAAACCTAACTAAAAAGAATGTTTACGTGTCTTTTCTGTGGATTTTCGTCTGGTTTATTTTTAAAAGTGAGCTCCGCCCATCGGATTAGTGAAGAGAATAATTTCCGACAGTTTAATTAATGCTAAATGTTCTTCAGCAAAAGTAGAAAAGGGCATTTATAAGGAAGGGTGTCTTGGAAAATAGGTGGCTAAATGGAACGTCGTGCCGTCTGACGACCTTGACCGTATTGGCTCGCCGGTCCTCTTCCGACAGGTCGACCAAAAAAGAATCCTTTCGACCATAAAATGATATCAGCAGATTATCACAAATCATCTCTGGGATGTGCAAGTTCTGACCAAAACATCCGATGCTTTCACGTCATGATTGTTTCAATGTGTTTTAGCTATTACCTTCAATATCCTTCCTTAAGATATGTACTTCTAAGGGTGAAATCGGCCAGAAGACGTAGTGGAATTGGACAGTTTAACACGAACCGCAGAGAAAGAAGGTCAATTCCACCAATTGGACTAAACCGGTTTAATTGCAATTGTCCAGAAAAATCTCCATGCACTGAATAGGAATGACACGATTTCCTCTCTGGTGACACAAAGGCTCTGTCGTATTGCGTCGGTGACGCGGCTGAAATCGTTGCATTTCGGCTGGAACCAACATCGCCCACTAAGACCGGAAAAGTAGCATCTTCGCCTCGGTCAACGTGGCATTAGTTAAAAACTAAAGCTTTGGGATATTGAATTAATGGAAGTGAATGACAGGAAAGGCATCGATAAAAACTGTAGAATATTCGGAAAGTAACGTAAAAGGTCGTTAGATGCACCCTTCCCACCCATTTTACCGCTAATGTTCCTCTTACTGCATAGATAAAACTCGGCTGCATATATTTAGGATAGAATGCCTATCGCATTCGCAACCAATTCGCCTACCAAGTCGATCTAATTGTACTGCAGGACAACAGGAGGAATCTGAAATCTGGACAGAGATGGAGTCCAAATTACGTAGTCATTGTTATACCATATTATTACTATTTCCAGAGACCTTTCCAAGGGCAACTTGTGATTCCACTCAATAGCTGACACGTAGATATAGATGATAATTTAATGTTAAGCCCACCGATCCCGAAAGGTTAAAGGTTAAAAAGAATCTCTTTACGACCTTACGCTGCGATCAATATTGGTTTATTGTACAATCTCCATTATTGTGGTACAATCTGCAAAGTCTTGATCGACAGGTTTGGAAAACGTACTCGATCTTCCGCCCTTACACATTTATGTGCAAAAGGTGGCTTTACAGACTGCTAAAAATACTCATGAGATTCAAGGAAAGAAAGCCCGGATCCAAGAAGAAGCGTTCATAAAATTCTCGAGAGAATTAAAACAGATGAGATGGCTATTATGGTACGTGACAAGTTAACAAATTAACCTATTCTAATTTCAAAATTAACCCTTTCTTTTCAGCATTAAAAGAAAAATGCAGATTACTGTATGAAATATAAGCATTTAAAGAAAAAATCCTATATACTCGTGAATTTTAATATAAAATAATCGGTCTCTTATAGTTTATCCTTTTATTTATTTTTTTTTTAAATTCAACTGAACCCATTTTAACTTCAAAGCAATCCTATTAAATTTTGAAATAACCCTTTTTAACTTCAACTTAACGCATATTAATTTCAAGCTAACCCGTTTACATTTCAGGTTACTACGTTTTCTTAATTTCGAATAAGCCTATTTTAATTACAAAGCAACGCTTTTTAACTTCAAATCTATCGTTATTAATTTTAAAGTAACCCTTTTTAACTTCCAATTAGCTGTTTCTATTTTAAAATTAGCCCTTTTTAATTTCAAATTAACCCTTTTTAAAAAATATGAAAACATGTACGTTATACCCGTATATATATTTGAAAGAACTAAATTAAATATAAAATAATTGATTTTCACTATCAAGGTACAGGCTTCAAGAAGAAAACCATTTCAGTTGTTACTGCCAAGCTTTCGACCTATTTTAAAATCAACATCAAGGCAACCAAGTCTATAGATTGACATATTTAAATTTTTCACAGACAATTTCAAATTCTTTGAAGACCGACTCAGTCCCCACATGCCAAGGACTGTAATACTAGATCAATAATACCAGTTTTGCCGTTTTATAATATTTTAAATTTCATATTAACACTTTTTAACTTCATATTAACTCTTTTTAATTTAATATTAACTCAACGATACATTAACCTTTTATAACTTCATATTAACCCTTTTGAACTTCATCCCTTTTTAATTTCAAATAAACCATTTTTAACTTAAAATTAACCCGTTTTAATTTTAATGTAACTCTTTTATGTTCGAAATTCACCCTTTTAATTTCAAATTAACTTTTTTTACGTTCAAAATAAACCTTTTTTCAACTCAAATTAATATTTTTTAATTTCAATTTAACCCTTTCTTTAAAGCATTGAAAAAAATAAAAGAAATGGTATGAAATATAGGCTTCTCTTTCCCCAATACTTTTATATAGCCCTTACTTTTGCACTGTATTAGTCGATAATTGTTTAACATTTAAACCGTAAGATGCAAATTTTAGCATAAACGTTCTTCAAATCGTTGACTCTTTCATCAATGATGAAAGGTCGTGGGTGAAACTCAGTACATGCCCCGGAGGTACAACGAGCGAAATCCAAGGTGATAATATGTTTATAGATATCGATCCCACGTGAAAGTTATATCGTCCATGGTTCGTTCTCTCCGACGAGAGGGCTGGATTTTTAGGATAAGATGAAAAGGAGAAAGAATGTGTGTAGGCAGTTATAAAAAGGAGAAACCTGCTGTCTGAAACGGAGTGGGGAGTCCGTAGCGTGAAACTAGAACATTTGGCTGTATTAGACGATCGTTCGATCCTACGTAGACCGAGCGTGACGGTCCGCTTAAAAAAATTAAATTATTCATTTTTATTGAACGATTCTCCGTACGAATCTTTACATTTTTCTCTATTTAACTTATCATAATTAAGTCTGGCATGTAAATTTTTCACTTTGAAGTTTTCAGACTTTAGAATGCAATTTTAATTTAGATTAGATTACTGGAGTATATAGGAGCCGGCCTATGCCCCGCGACTAGTATTGGTTTACTGTACAATTTTAACTTGAGATTTGATTATCATCACTGAACATCCCCTTCTCACAATTAAATTCCCTAATTACGGAAGCAAGGTCATAAAGCCCAATTCTTACAAACAAAATATTGACATAAGACATTGTGCTAATGTCAGCAAAGAAACGCTTTTAATTGACTAAGTTTGAAATTACACAATGCACACACCAAAGCGCTGGATATAAAGCGCTGAAATTTCGACAATGCATTCCTATAATGACAGGATAGCCGCTAAGAAAGCATTCTTGTAATTACATCCCTAAGCAGGGATGGACAATTCTTATATGGTATACTGAAGAAGAGATTAAGTTGAGAAACGAGACATTTTATTAGAAAGCCATTGCACTCGGCATCGCATTAAAACAAGCGTCCTGCGTAGACGAAGTTGCTTGTAAAAAAATGAGTACAACATAGATCTGTTTCGCTAGTTCAGTTTGTCCAATGATTTTTTACCATAAATTATCAATTTAAAAGTCTTAGTCTCTAAAGTCAACTTAAAAGTCTTAAAGTTATTCAGGTATTTTAAGCATTCGCACCACATAATTAGGCATCGGTGTAAGATATTAAAAGTAATCAGGGAACGACAACCTCTCGCACAACCAAGAGGAATGACCATTACATAAATCTAATGAAAACATGGCACTTAAGAGAAAAAGTCTCTGAGATGGGTTCAGGTGGATGTTTTAAAAGGCTACGCCAACTGCCTAATGCATTGTTACGTATAATTTGATCTAGGAGATCAGCAGATGAAATAAACTCTAATCGTGTCTAGAAAGAACAAATACAATACAAACCAACCCTCAATTGATTACATGCCGCCGAACACATGTCTCTAATAAAAAGGAGTCCTTCCTCTGAAAAATTACACGAAGTGTTCTGGACACCTGCCCCAGTTTTATTATGCGACGCATCCGTTTTCACCATTGACAAAGTACAACAGGTTATAACCGTTTTATTTTCATAGAAGTGCAACAAACATATAAAATACGTGAAAACAACTGAAACATATATTGGAATAGAACATAAATAGCAATTGAATAGTTCATCAATCGCAATTTTCCTAATAGGAGAAAGGAAATTTTTCTAACCAGAGGATACAGGTTCCAAAGAAGGCTACACCGTTATTTGCATTGTTATACATAACTGAAACGATTGTTCTCTAAGTTGTTGCTGGGTGTGTGGTTTTATAGCTAGCCCCTTTAATCGTTTCATATTGGTTCAATGCTTAACAGATCCGGGCCAAATTTATTTACAGCTCTTTTCTCTCACTGCATGGCGAAACGATCCCTTCGGAATGACCTCGCTTGATAAATTATTGTTCTCCTGTTTATTGATTGTCCACTCTTTTGACTAAGGCGGTGGACTTCCTTTCGGTCGAAAGCCCATGAAGAACTTTTCGAGTTTCAGAAAGAAGTGCCGGAGACAGTGTAAGAAAAGTAAATACAAAGTTGGACCGAGGGTCGACATCAAAAAGTCCCAAAACAAAGCAGTCATTGTTAATGGTGAAACAAGACATCATATAATACTAAGATTTCTGACCCCTCCCCAATTCTTAAATTGTTGGATTTAGTGATAATAATAAATAATTAATTTATACGTGCAATAGTGATGGTATACGTTAGTTTAGCCTTCTACCAGGATATAAGCTGTTACTAATAAGCAAAGGTGATTCAATCGCATTGAAAGTTGCAAATTACAAAATGTCTATCATGTTTTGACAAATTTTAAAGTTCAATTTTTGTTAGTTCTGTTTTGCCAATAAACAGTTTTCAAATCAGTCCCAAAATATGGCACACAGCCATGAAATAAAAACTATATTCTTATACAACTGGTGGTATACTGTGTATCATGTACTTCACTAATGCTTCTTCTGTTTATTTTAGTATGTCGGGCAATTTAAATATTGGTTAACTATAAAATTCAAAAGACAGTACTGTTGAACCTTTCAGCCAAGTGTAACTGACACTTTGTACAATGGGATTTTGTTATTTATCATCAATTCAATTGTCATTTTCGCTATGTGAGGATGAATAGGGTTTTATTCCTAAAGCACTTCATTTCTGGCTGTACTAGTTCCATTATTCAATTCAATATATTGCTGCAAGTCTTCTTGGTAGTCTACGTTCATAGTTGATGATATCATGATCATAACTTTATTGCTAGTTTCGTCCTTCTGGCATAACCTTGAGTTATCTGTGAATATACTAATATACTCTCGTTGTTGACAATGTGTTTTGGTCTGCGAGGCGGCGAATGCATGTTGAAACGGCACAGGGCCACTTCTTGGTCTGTTTCCGGTTCAACGTTAATTCGCCAACTTTCAGTCCAAAACCCACCATCAAAAACCAGAGCCAGATCAAAATGATCGAAAACAATTAAATTAACTATTTTGGGTGTGGCCTGTTTTTATGATTGAATGGCTGTTTGATCTGATAAGGACTTTTAGTCAGACAACCCTTTAAGATTTTCAGTATCAGCTAGAAAAACCAAGGTGTACTTATGATTAGCATGTTTGAACGACCACCATGCCAACAAAACGACTAACTGGCTCTTCGCTTATTTTAGCTGTAAATGTGTATACCATCGAGAAAATCAAAAGCAATTGATTTTCTCCTAATTACTCTGTCACAACTTTGTAAGATGTTGTATTATACGAGAAACTAAATATAATCAAATTGGACCAATGCTAATAAATGATTTGGCTGTGAGGAATCATATAATTTTAGCATATTTGTTATCGAGTTATTGGATCAATGAGGTAAAAAAATCGTAATTCGAAGGACTATAACGGACGAGAAGAATGATCAATCAAAAGACAAATGTAATTATATAACACGGTGTCAACGGACAGAACATGATTGCTAAAATAAATCATAGCTGCCAAAATAAACCCAGGATGATTCATTCTCGATGATCTTAAACCAAAATAAAAACAAATTACTAAATAGAACCATATCTCACTTTTCTTCTATTCCTCGGCCGTTTGGGTATAGCGTTGAAATTTATTCAGCGAAATCCCTCAAAAGAAATCGATGAGACGGGACATTGTGAAAGGTGGGACCGGTGAAAACGTAAAAGAAACGTCAGCCGCAGTGGATGTTTATGGGAAAGACGTCGAGATTACCTTTTAGGGGAATCCGAGTTGAAGCCGAGGGGGAATATAAATGTATTCATTTTTTCGGCATAAGTCATTAACAATGGATGATGAATAAAAATCGCTCAACCTCAAAGAACCGCCTTCCCGAAAAGTTCTAACTAAAAGATAGCCAAGCAATTGGAAAAAAATGTAGTCACAAAAAGGTTTGAGTTATAAATGGACAACTACTATAAATAAGGTTTTTCCCATTTTCTTGTCAGCCCGTACAAATAGATTTTCAGTCATTCTTTTGTTAAAATACAAATAAACGCATTTCTCTTCTGTCTTACATAACTTGGCATAATAATAAAATCAAAATTGGCCAAATGATCCATTTTATTCTGTACTGGAGGTTTCAAGTTATCGCAATGGCAACCCTACAGAAACTTAAGGACTGAGGATACGAAAACTTACTGCACCCTCCATATTCACCCGACCTCTCACTTATAGCCTTCCACTTTTTTAGGCTTTTTGATAACTTCCTGAGAGGGGCTTGTAACTTAATTTATCGGCACAAAAGCTTTACCTACATATTGAAATGGTCAAATATTAAAGAAAAACGACAGGAATTTTTCCTAACGTATATTCATATGTACGATTTGTTTATTATTTGCTTGCCCAACCTTCTCATACTAGTTCTATCGCGAGTAGTGTTAACCTCCAGCTGGGAATATTATTCCGTTAAACCATGGATAACAAACTAGAGACTACAATACTATTAATAACGGATAGTTGTAGATCTCGTTGTTGTCTACTCGGAAAATCATTAGCAACCAAAATTTGCTATATGTATGTATAATTATGACATTGATGGCTGATGTAAATTATATTGGGATAAATTAAATATTAGCTTTTGGGAAACCTTTTCAACGCTTCAACGATGAAGGAGGCTTTTGGGAAAACCAAAGAAAGAAAGGCAGTTTATTTTTTCCGTTATTTAGAGCAAATTTCAACACTTTTTTTAAATACGTTAACAATATTGAAAATTTGATATGAACAGAGTAAACAATTTGTAACGGTCAAAAAATAAAGCTATTACATTGGCGATAATTATTGTGCTGCTAGTGTGTTTTGTACATAATCGCATCGTGAGCAATTGGTTATAAACAAAGGAATAGTACAAACTACAAAGACAAAGCAAAAAAAAATCGTGAATAAAAAAATAAAGAGATTATAATTTGAGATAATTGGAATGAGAAAAAGAGATGATCGTTATCAAAAGATAGCCAGCAATTTAGCAAACTAAATCAAAAATGAGAGCGTTCATCAAATTAGGTTGTGGAAAGGGAAGAGAGAAAAAAACAATAACGCTTGACAAAAAAAATCAAAGCGAAAACGTGCGATAGAAGATAATGAATTACATAACGGTTAATGATAAAATTGGGCGATTTTTATGCAAACACGATCTAACATTTTGCCCTAAGCTTTGTCGAAATTTCGGCGTTAGTTCGTTAATTTGGAAAGGAATTGTTGCGTAACCTGAGTTATTGTTGAATAAGAGGATTGAATCAATTTGAAATTATTTTTTTTGCTATTGACACTCACACCGATAGATCGAAAAGTAAAGTGACCTAGGATAATTGTGTGCATTCATACATTTGTGCTATCAAGTTTGATTCAAATGATAAAAAGGAAAAATTAAAAGGGAGAGCAAAATGTCACTCGTCAATTTACCTCACTTAGAAGTTGTCTTGACAGCGAGGCTTCCTGTTAAGATTTAGCCAATTTTCCCTTAACTTTACACTGACTCCACTACGGCAACAACGTCAATTTCCACGTTATTTTTAAACTTACCTCCTTTTAGGAACGAAAGGACTGCGAGTAAAATTTTATATTAAAAAACACATTGAACGTTAAATTTCTGCATAAAACCGACTCGTTAACAAATATGAGACACTTAAAATCCTAAAACTTTTTAAATATTAGATTTTAAACTTAAAATTGGCCTTATCCCTAATTTGCCGATACAAAATTATAATATATAAGTAAGACGAAATAAACTTCACTAAAAGCTCTCCGTGGCCGTTTCAATTGTCGCCGAAAATCCAATCCGATTACACATTTGAAAAATGGCCAAAATGAGGGAAAATTCCAAAGGTGGGGTTGAGATGGGAAGTTAGTGTCCGAGTGGATCGAGGTCACGACAGCTGAAGTGGTAGAGCAGCGGCGTATCTAGCCGAAGATCGGGGGTTCGAATCTCGCTGATCCTTTTTTATCACAACTAAAACCATAATTAACTGTAATATATTAATTGATAAAGCGGACCACGAAATTAGTGAAAATAATATAAAAGGCAGAGGATATTGCAATATGACATATATATCAGTTATGGCATGGATAACCGGGATTGGATGGTACAATTATTATATAACTTAGACTGGTTGTAGGCCTTGTTAACAAGTTTGAACGTCACTTATGGTTTAAAACATGAATCCTGTCCATTCTATATATATGGCTAGGTATGTGGGGCTGTCAGCAGGAAAAAAATTATTAAAAGGAAAAAATCAACCAAAAACAGCAGAATGCAAATTCATGTTTCACAACTGAACTATGTCAAATCCACACGGCAAGAATAGCACCACACTTTACATGAATGTGAAATACTTAGTTGTTTAAAAATTTATATTTACATCTTGAATTGTATATTTTACGATCAACGTATGTTTTGCAATTTACCCAAGCCCTGAAGATGACCATAATAATGGTCGGAATGTCGGCAAAAAATGAAAAATGTGTTTTTCTAAATTACCTCATTCTTGACACACACTGAAAAAAAAATTAAGTCCACTATATTGAGAATTTAATAGAATGTATCTGGTAAGTGTATGCAGTCTATTTTTACGTAGCTAAGGCAACAGTGATATAAAAGTTGTAGTACAAGACATTAAATTGGTCGTGTTATTGGAAATATATACTGCCCAAATTAAACTGATTTTAAAGTGTATTACTAAAGGATTTTTATAGGGAGAAATTGATATTACGCCAACAGGTCTGAGAGTTTAAGAATATTTGTGTTATTAATGATCATGTACTTTGGTTTGCGATTGCTCGTTGTCCTTGTTCAATGAGTTGTTGGCGCTATGCCATCTGATTGGTAGAAGGCTTTCCTCTCGTGAATATACTAAAAACTTGATCTTTCCCGTTTATATACTTTCAGACGAAACTTTTTCGTTGTTCAAGCACTTGTGAAATATCCCATGTTATTTCTTTGTATGTAATTCTGTAGTGTTGTGGGTATTTTTATGAGAAAGTAATTCAACTCTGAGACGATCAGGTCAAATTCATGCAGAAAATGGATGATTAAACCGGCAAATAAGTCTGTGTATGTGTGTTGTTCTATAAGATGTCTTTTCATCACGTTAATTGTGGTTTTGGTGAAAAAAAATTTAACTAAGAATCGTATCGATTGACAATCACAATACACGGACGCTTCTTCTGATCATTTCATTTGCGTAGGATGGGCTGTACAAAGGGGGGGTCATTTACTCCTGCAAACAAGGTTGTTGTCGCTATGGTTACACCCGATGACGCGTTCAACCCCCTAAAGCATTAAAGCACTAATTCCTACTTTCCCACCTGGGAGTGATACTCCCTATACCTTACGTCATCTTTAAATCACCATATTCTGGAGCGTCTTTAACTAAGGCAACCACTGGGAAAGTCGAACGGAGTAGATTTACGACTGTGAAATTGTCATGATTTTTAAAATTCAATCTGAGCTTTTAACTTGAGGGTTTGACCCTTTAGAGCAGAGGGCGTAGTCACAAGAATCTCCAGTATGAAAAGGCAAAAAGACAGTGACCCAAATCGCAAATAGAAGGGCAGTTAATCCAGGCTACCTGAGAGCAACCGCGCTAAGCCTATCTTAAGGAGCTCAGGGAGCAATAAAACTCGGTCTTTTCAGGCTTTTTTCCTTGTAAGATATTTTGTTGAGTAGAGAGGACCTTTTTTTATATCTTTATTATGAAAACTGTGTTTTAAAATATTGAAGGAACATTTTGTGATAATATTAAAAAAAATCTCAGAGGTTGAAAGACATTCAAGTGGGAATTAAAATTTCGATAATACTTATAGAATAACCAAAATTTGTCTGTGTGCAAGTATTTATTGGTGTGAATGGCGAGGGGTGAGGGTGAATAGAACGTCACCATCGCCCCTCGAACGATGAAAGCGAGTGAGTGAGTGTGTGTGCGGGGTCGATGGCGGAATATTAATAGAAGTACCCCATCGACCCCAATCTAGCTTAGTTTAATTGTAGGTCGGTGGAGGAATATCAAGTACTCCACCGACCAAACGGAATGAGAGTGTTGTGTGAATGTGGTTAATTGTATGAACGTATTTATTCGTATGAATGATGTTTGTGAACGTGTATAGAATATAGACTGTATAGACTGAGCGTGGGGCTGAAATGACCTCGATGCCGGAAGCCCCAGCAAAAAAAAACAAAAAAAAAAAAAAAAAAAAAAACATTGTTTTGAAATAAACGGAAATTCCATGACCAAAATACCACTTAAATAGAAAATAAAGTTAACAAAGTTTTAATTAAATATGAAGTTAGAAATAATTAATGTAATTTAAGTTTAAAAAATGTTTCTCGTATCCCACATCATTTGAAACAAATAAATATTTTTAGAAGCACATGTTTACAACGTGACACATCTAGTTCGTTGGACAGATCAGAAACATCCATCAATTAAAAACGAGATCTTTCAACGCCCCCAGGGGAAAAAAATTCATAACAATCGCCTGCCTCAACTTAGCTAATAGGAGCAAATTAAAATTAAAAAATAATTTACGAAAGAAGAAATACGGTTTTGTACAATGGATATAAACAACTTTTATGACATCATTAAAGAGCACCGTAGAAAAACAGAGTTAATTTGTTAAATAAATTTATCTGGATTTATTGCAGGATGAGAATAAGACTATCGATAACATCGTAATTGAAGATCGTGTTTTCATTCCTAATCTTCTTGTAGTGAGCAAAAAGAAAACGCTTTTAATGTCACGTTACATTGTCATAAAGACCAACAATCTGTTATATCAATTGGCACAATGCTGGTAAATATTTTAACAATTGTCATCATTCGATGAAACAAGTGTGAATGACATTCATCTCGTGACTATTAGGGGGATTTTGCACAGAGTCAGCGTGAACGGTAACCCTAAATTGATTATAGTGCGCATGAACAGATTTAAGGGTTAGCAATCTGAAAAATCTTCCTAGTTATTCGTCTTAGAATAGCGTGATGGTTTTAACGGGTGATGGTTAAATAACGAAGTAATTTTTATCTGAGATATTGTCCAATTTCAAAAAACAATATTGTATATGTAGAAGCATAATAAAATTACTTATTTTATAGTTAACATTTTACTATTTGTACATATCTTCATGAATCTGGATTCCTAAGAATTTATATAAATTTGCTGTTCCAAGATTAAAGCTACAGCATTGCATAAAACAGGCTCTTTGGCTGAACCTCCAAAATCCAATTTAAAAGATGAAATACTAAGATTTATATAAAGAATGTGGTTATCATGAGTATGTATATAGTTACCTAACTGCACTATAATATTTTAGTTTTTCTTAAAATAGCTAAGCTAAGAGCTTTTTCTTATAACTTTCGTCCTCAATTCATTTAAACTGATCTTGCTCCGATTCGCCCGGTAATGAAGGTTTACTTTGTACATTAGAGCTTCTACACCCAAGCTACCCTATTGTCAGCAATCAAGAGAAAAACTCCGTAATATCCTTTGTTTACAGCTTGCAAGATACGACTATAACCTGAGCTAATAGCAAACTACGAGGGAACCCACGGTGTTAGCGACATAATCCGTTCTGCTGGAAGTGTTCAAATGGCGTCAACGTTATTTCAAAAACGTTAAATACAACGGTAGTCTTGAAATAGCGCAAACGTTATGCAAAAATCACTGGACTAAAAAAAATTTTAATTGCCTCAACGTTTCGGTGCAAATACAGCCTAGAAACAACTGGAAATATTACACACGCTATATCAATATATTTTTAATAACGATACTAACCAATACAAACTACATTGGCTTAAAAAGAATACAAACAAAATACAACACCCACGTACAATGAGTTCTCTATATTATCATTCAAAAATGGATAATATAAACTTTAATTGTTACTTAATAAAGTTATTTTATATATTTGCGAAAGGGGTTAATCAGCGGGGATCGATAGGACGAAAGAATATAAGAGAGATAGTTTAAACGCTTGGGATTTGCCAAGGAACACGAATATACACACACGTGCGCACGCGTGCTCGGCAAGTCGCTGTCTCGCTATATGTAGGTAGACGGAAATTGTTGAAGCAACGAATTCAAGACACCTCCGTCCTGATATTCTATCGTATAAATAATTAAAAAGCCAAGTTGTTCTGCTCCGAGGGGTAATAACGGCAGTTGATTAAATTGATTAAAATGGTTAGGGATGGTTGATGAAATTTGTTAAAATGTAACTTCCCTTTAATTCCCTAGAGGTGGAGAAATAGCTCTAACTTCTCCGTGTTGTATTGATTACGTGCTGACTTATAAGATTTATTATAAATCTCCTCTCAGAGATGTATATTGACAATACAAAAATCTTTTCTTCAAGGATCGGTCAAATAATAATTTGTTCTTCTATAATAGGTAAGTGCACGTAGGTGTTTGTGTTCGACTAATAGTACCCCAATATAATAATTGATAATTGATTTAATATTATAGTTTGGTATTCAAAAATCAGGGATAAGGCCAACATTAAGAAAAACACTCAGTTCTACATCAAAACCTCCAGGAATAAATTCCTTCAACAGGACTTTTGAACTATGTAATTAATAATTCACAAATCGAATATGAACACGTACCTGTAATATTAAAACTTATGGTTTCAAACATAATGAATTTATGAGTTGACACTGGAACTAGATCTACAACCATTGTTATGAGAATTGTACAATTGCAAACAAATGTAAAGATTAAAATTATAAAGGAATTAAGTATGTCCAGAACAAAACCAATCTGAAAGATGATATGAACCTAACGCTGTAAATAAATATCAAATGCATAAAGCATAATAAACGGATATCATCAAGCTAATTGAATAAAACTGAAACGTTTGAAGCAATCTAAACATTTTCAAAATTAGTTTCTGATCTCCGGGCATAGATCTATAACCAGTATATTTTGTACTGCAACTGTAACCCACAGCTCCTGTAATCCATGGCTCCTCAGAAAATGATAACTAACTGGAGGTTACAGTTACGATATAGAATATACGGGTTGTAGATCAGTTCCACTGTAAATACATAGATACAATATGTTTGAAATAATAAGTTACAATATTGCAAGTAATGTTCATACTTGATAGCATTAACAGTTATTAATAATAATTTCAGTCGTTATGAAGGAGGTTTAACATATTTGTTCCTCCTTCCTAGACGAAGGAACTGAGTGTTTTTTTTTCTTTTCTTGCAAATTGGCTTTATTCCAAATTTTTTATACAAAATTTAAAAATAGGTTAGGTTTTTTATTTTGATAAGAACTTTTTTACTTATTCTACTTACAATACTAAGCATATCGGAATTGTAACCTACCAGTCGGTTATTCTTCTATTCGGTAAAGCCATGAATAACCGGCTGGAAGTTACGATGACAATATAACTTGGGCAGGTTTTAGACCTCATGACCAAATAATATTAACATACGAATATGTTAATCCACTGAACTACTCTTGGGCTTTGAAACTACTATCAATACTACTAAACTATTACGGGAATATATTCGAATATATATATCGAAAGCTTGACAAAGGTACTGAATGTTTACTTTGTTCCAAATTGATGTTGGAATACTTAATTTGTTTTAAACAAAATACCACACGGTGAAATTTGATCATCACATCAAAAAACATAAAACTTGTAGAAAAGGATCAAATATATTTGAGCTTAGCACAAGACTCTTATGATGAAGGGCGTACAAATTTTACAAAATTATTTCAGACCATTAATCCAATGGTCGATACCATGTATCGACAAAAAAAAAGAGATTTCCAAACTCCCTAGAAACCTACGTCATAAAGTTGGTATAAATTGGGTGGGATCGATTGTCCAACCCTAGAAAGTAGTTTTCTGTTACCACCTTTCTGCTTGGCTTTATTCGAACAATCGTATAGTTTTACTAGAGAACAATTGAATAATTCTGTTAATACCATTTTCCGTAATTGGACAATTTATTAACAAAAATTGAAAACAACAAGGTTCTAAAAATAAACTCAGAACTGTTTTCTAAGGCTTGGGGAGTACAATAATCAATATGAAAAACCATGTTTGCCAACTTTGTTGATTAGATTACCTTGCTTGAATTAAGCGAAGTCATAAAATTACGCAACACCTCAACTACCCCGGTTCTGATCACTTGTTTCGCCGTAGGGAGGAGAGAAGAGAAATAAGTAACGTTTTATCGACCAAGGCAAAGAATCTGTTTTCCCTGGACGGCCGTGTGAAATTATTATAATCCATCTCGTCGTCATCGCATGGGTGTGGCAGGAAGCGAATAAAAATCAAAACGTTTAAAAAAAAAATCAAGCTGTTCTTGAATGGCGTCTTTAAAATTCCCGAGGAGAAAACCCTGTAAAATAACTGTTTCATTTCATATGATTTATCACTTGATACGTTATTAGAGTTTGGCATTGGGCCAATTTATCGTAGACAACTAAATTTTTGCAAGCGAAACTGAATGTCTGCTGTACTCGTCGTCTCGTTGCTTTCTTGAATGGAACATCCCTTTAAATTGCAAGGTGTCGTTCTAAATCGTCTTACAAGGGGTGAACTGTCAAAAGAACAAGAAGGAACAGTAACAGTAATTTCATTTTTCCTATCTATTCAAATCTGTTGATATGTATCTTGTTCAAACGAATTTCAGTGCTGAACTCACTATCAGAAGTTAAACATGCTGAGCGCGTATGATGGAAGGGGTGGATGTGAACTAGGCACTACTCGTTCACGTCATTTAAATTCAACGGATAGGATTTTAATTAGATACAGGAATACTAGTCCTGACAAACATTACTCCTAGTCGATAGAAATAATGAAAATGAGATGGGGTGAGTATAGTCTATCTTACTCAAAGTGATTTCTTACACACAGTTGATTGTTTTCAACGATCCGGATTTCAAGCATTAAACGTTCGTCATCAGTGAAGGAGTACAATACGTCTCTCGACATGAATTGTATTGACATCGAATTCATCTCGAGAGACGTGTTTAACTGCAACCTGATAATGAGTGTTTAATGCTCGAAATCCGCATCGTTGAAAACAACTAACTGTAAGTAAGAACTAACTTTAGGAAAGATTACTCCTAGTCTGAATCAATTAAATTTTTGGTGGTTATACATCATCCCATGACACCAATTAAAAACGGAAATTGCCCAAAGTTCAAAAAGACAGACCATAACAATAAAAAAAACAGACGTAATACACAAAACAGATTTAAAAAACAGATCCCGCTCGTGACTGACTTTTTTTATCTCAACTAAAAACCTTAATTAATTAAAATATATTAAATGATCAAGCGGACCACGAAAACTAGTGAATTTAATAAGTTAAAATGATGTACATCTTCAGTAAAGATCTCCGTGGCAATTTCATTTGTCGGCAAGAATCAAATAGATTACACGACACTTGAAAAATGACAATAAAAGAGGGAAAATTAAAAAGGTGGGGTTGAGGTTGGAAGTTGCTGTCCGAGTGGATCGAAGTCACGATAGCTCAAGTGGTAGAGTAGCGGCGTATATAGCCGAAGGTCGTGGGTTCGATTCCCGCTGGTGACACTGCCTTTTTTATATCAATTAAAAACATTAATTAATTGAAAGATATGAATTGGTCAAGCGAATCACGAAAACTAGTGAATTTGAAAAAGAGAGTTGACATCACAAAAATCACACAGACGTCCTAAAGATGGCGGACTGCCGAAACGCAGACAATAGGCAGAAACTAGATGGGTAACAACGAAATTACACGAAATAACCTATTAACGGAAACGATTCTTTTTTGGCACTAATAAAGTCTTGGCTTGTAACAAGACGACAATGTGAGCATGCTAAGAGCAGTAGCGATTGAGTTTACGTTTGTGGTCTCAGCAATCAATAGCTTAGCTTACGTCCAAGGGATGTAATAATGATAGAAACGCCGTAATCTACGAAACTATCGCAACAAAGATTCGACGCAATAGTAAACTGAATAAATATTTTTTGGATAAAATAGAACACAATACAACAAATATTTCTCATATTCATTCATTCAAGGGAAATCACCTGCACTCACAGCTAATGTGAGCTTTCACGCAAGTGTTGTTATAATATTATTATGTTTTATTGTGCTCTTAATTTACGAATGAGATTTTCTTATACTAATTGGTCTAACATGTGCAAGAACATTCATATTTTAAAACTTTCTCTGGACAAAACTTGAACCTTTCTCGATCTAACTTTAATTGTTCTCTGAACATTTTTATCATAAGATACTATTAGATGGTGAGCAAGCGAAAGCTTGACCTCAAGAGAGTTAACCACATGGCACACAGTTAACTGGTCTCAGAGTTTGCTATTGGTTGCGTCACAAAACCTTACAAACATAACATACACAACACTACTACAGCTCGCGTGAATACCTTTATCAGAAGGAAACGTGGGAAGTCCGGTGCGTCGCGTTATAGAACCGAAAACAACTTGAAACAAAGTACTGACCGATTGAATAACAAAATACTCCACTTTAAAAAATATAAAGGAATGTTAAAATACGGCTTTCGACCTGAATGACGTACATTTCATTATTTACATTAAAATTCCTTACTAGCGCTTCTCACAAATACTCGGATTAGATGCCCTAACGAATTGAATAAACAAGATTTCAAATCGTATTTTACTTGTTCTTTTTGAACATAGTGGGGCGAATTTTCACTTTGACGTTCGATTTTTGCTGTGTACGACAGTTATGGTAGTGGAGAAGGGCATTTCTTTAAGATAATTTTTTTTAAATGTCCAGTTTGGGGTACGTTCACGAATTTTCGTTTCTTTTGATCTGGAGTAACCTATATTCAAAATAAATATCTTGCAATAATTTCAGTTTCAAATAATTCACATAGTTTTTTTCGACCTACAAAAAATTATTCATCGACGCTTTATTATTAAAAAAGGGCGAGATTTTCATGAAATGAAATGTACATCGCGTCCATTCTATATTAGAATTATAGCCTCCAGCTGATTATCCACGGTTAGATGGAATAAGATAACCAGCTGGAGTGATTACAGGATATTATTATAAGGATTGGACGTTTGTAGATTTCGGTGAAGTTTAGACTCAAAACCCTTAGATGTCTAATAAATATGTACACTAAAACTAAAGCGTACTAAGAGCAGTAAGCTAACTTATTGGTAGAATAGTTGTTCTAACTAAGATAATATATAATCCGTTAACAATTATAATCCATATCTATTGATATAATCCGTCAATACTATATCGGAATCGTAACCTCCTGCTTGTCATCCTATCTCATCAAGCTCAAGATGCCCAGCTGGAGGTTACAATAATGTAAGAGATTGGGTGGCTGTATACCTCGGTGAAAGTTGTGACTCAATAGTACACCAAGATTTCTAATAACATCGTAAACTAAAACCAATAACTAATAAGCACGGAGCTAGTAGCCTCGAAGTTGACTTCTTAATAGTCGTTCTAACTTAGAGAACTGCAATCCCTATCGTAAATTAACTTCCAGCATATTAAGTTATTAACATAGGTTATATATGGGATTACGAAATCGGATAACCAGATGGAAGGTCCTTTTATTGGGTTGTCCGGAAAATAATGCAGGATTTTAAGTTTTCATTAAAAAAAATCTATATAAAATATTCTGTTTACGTTTACAGGATTACTCATTTGTATGAATGTCAACACTTATTAATCCTCTTCCAAATGATATTGTTTGTTTACCTCTGTAGCATTCCGCTACTTGGAAATAATTCAGTCATCCTTATAATGTCAAAGCGAGAATTTCGTACGATTTTCTTTTACGAGTTTAAACTCGGCCGAAGCGGAGCCCAAACGGCTAGAAACATTAACCAAGTCTGGGGCGAGGGTTGTGTTAATGAGTGCACTGTGCAAAGGTGGTTTAAAAAATTTCGGGAGGGAGATTTCAGCCTTGAAGATGAAGAAGGTCGTGGAAGGCCTTCCTCTCTTAATGATGATGTTCTGCGATCAGTGGTGGAAGAAAACCCCAAAACAACTGTTCGAGAACTTGCAGAGCAACTCAAAGTCAGTAAAACGACCGTCGCTGACCACCTCAAGGCGCTTTGATGTTTGTGCATCACTTCTTTGTCGAAACAAAAATGACCCATTTCTGGCCAGAATTGTTACATGTGACGAAAAGTGGATTCTCTACGATAACGCTAGACGTTCTGGACAGTGGCTCGACAAAGGAGAAGCTCCAATACATTTTCCAAAGCCCCCAACTCATCAAAAAAAGGTAATGGTTACGGTATGGTGGGCTTCATTTGGTTTAATACACTACAGCTTCTTAAATCCTGGCGAAACCATCAATGCTGAATCATACTGTAACCAAATTAATACCATGCATCAGAAATTGGCAGTAATGAAGCCCTCTTTGGTCAATCGGAAAGGGCCCATTTTGTTGCATGACAACGCTCGACCACATGTGTCACGTGTAACGTCACAAAAATTATTGGAGCTTGGCTATGAAACTTTGCCTCACCCACCCTACTCTCCGGACCTCTCGCCTACTGACTACCATTTTTTTAGACACCTGGACCACTACTTACAACACATAATATTCAAAAATCAAACGGAACTGGAAAATGCATTTATTGACTTTATCAATTCTAAAAATTCTGAATTCTACTCAGACGGAATTAATAAGTTACCAACACGTTGGGAGAAATGTATTGAGAGTATGGGAAATTATTTTGATTAAAGAACATTGCTTTAAAGTAACTAGTTTCTTTTTTTTTGTTTAATACCAAAATCCTGCATTATTTTCCGGACAACCCAATAGATAATGGACGTATTGTAGATCTCGTTCCACTATCAACTTCGAAATTTAAAATGTTTGAAACTATTGTGGCCTGACATACATTCAAAATTTAAAAACATTCAGATATTACAGTTCATCATAAAAGAACGAATAAGAGGAAAGGTGTTACATGATTATAAAACCGTCATGGATTCGACTATTTTTAATTAATAGAGAATAACGGCAAAGAGAAAAAAAGAATAGTCGAATAACTGTTGTCCTCAGAGGAAAAAAAAGCTGGTCGGTGTCGTGAGAAAATTGACTGGCTTTAGCTAGCAAGCTGCCGCTCCACACCCCGACATTTACGAAGTCCCACCCTTACCCGAAAGAGCTGCGATGTTGCCGTCGAGTTCAAACCGTGACTACAGAGAAAAAGAGAGGCGGAAAACTACTATGATTAGCTAGGTCATTCATATTTTTACCACCTCCACGGGCTTTTCCTAACAAAATCGTTCACATGGGGCTCTGCTATTTCCATTAGGTAAACATATTGATGTCATAAAACGCCGTTGATTGGGAAAACAGAAAAGGTTACCTCTATTTCAACTCAGGTTCAGGGAACAGCAGAATATTCAACACATTATCCCCCCCCCCCGGTAAATGCTATTCAACAGTATGCCACTTGAAAGTAGTTATGGAATTGAATTTTTAATTGGATTACTAAGAGCTAAAAACACCTTATTTGTTACCAGTTACGATAAGTTAGCTAACTTTACTGCGAGTAAAAGAAACAAAATGTATGTGGCGATTAGAATAGTTGTGAAATGGCATTTCGATCAAAATGGCATCGGCAAAAGAGAATTTGGAGAAGACAATTTTTTTATGAATAAGTGATATCCGCAAAACGTAAAATATTTTGTATTAATTAATTGAGTATTCCAGTAAAACAATTTTATTGGTGACCCCGATTAGATTTGAACACGCCACCTTCAGGCAGAGGTTATATGGCGACTCAAAGTTATGGGATCTGTACGGCATGTCGATGGCACCAGCAAAAGACAATAAGAGAAGGCTACATTTGTGATACAAGCAATCTCACGGTTATATTTAATTAACTTTGTCTATAAAACTGAAATACAACTTGACAAATACAACGTTGACCCCGATGTTAATTGAGTAAGCAAACCTTCTTTCCGGTGATGTGGCGGATAGAATGAGTGTGAAATCTAGAAGGCACAGGAAAAAATACAATTCGAAAAGACAATAGCGTAATAATCGTTGATACAGACATAAACGTATTAATATCGTCTATTAATTATATTTTGTATTTAAATTATATAAACAACTTAATTCGTGATCTCGACGCAATTTGAACAAGCGACATTCTGGCCGACATGATGAATCTAGAAGGTATGCTGATCGAGAAGGCACCGGCAAAAAATACATAATTCGAGAATATCCTTTTGATTTTCTATTAATTAACATTGTACATTCAAGGCAAATAATATCCGAGGTAATGCATATTCTGAGCCGGGACTAGTTAAACCGTAGAGGGCGGATTCGGAACAACCCCCCATTTTTATCTCACCTTATAACACTAATCTACATATACAAACATGAACGACATTTATTATCGCCGCAACTAGTTTCATTCCCACTTTGTCCTTCTTGTTCTAGAACACAATTACATTTATACTGCTTTTAATTATTTGGTTTTTTGGTTAAAAAATCAATCAGGTAACAAAATTTACATAGAAGCATAAAACAATGAAATGTGTTTATATAAAAACGTCTCGCTGACACAACCACGCGGAAAAATGATACAAATGCAAATGTCTTTTTATTGGAATTTCATTAAAATAAAAAAAAGGCTCAATATTTTCATAATCACCGTTTTTCATTTGAAGGCCCCATTCAGGTGGATGTATACAGGTGTAAAACGCGATAACGCGATTCAAGATTGTAATGAACGGCTCCTATCAATCCACGGGTGTCTTTGCGAGATGGGCCGATTAAAAGCGAATTAATTTGAAGCTGAAGAACCGAGAACGGAGCACCAAAACAGCCACATCGATTGAACGTTTAACTAATTAAGGGTCCAATTACAGGGCACGCGAGAGGTAAGTATAACAATTTGGATCGCCTCTAGCGAGGAGACCATAGAGATCTGCATTACAAGTTAATAGTATTCATTATTGTAAACTTTTTACAGTTTTTAATGAACTTTCGAAACCAACTTTCTACAAAGATCACTGCACCAACTTTAACAAAACAGATGTACTAATGAAGAATTTTGTGAATATGGTGGCTTTTTGTACAACTTACACCCGCCCTCCTCGCCAAGATTAATCTCACATATACCTCAAATGCAACAAAAAAGTTCGTATAAACCATGGGCCCGATTTTCAACCCTTTCGCAGATATGCAACGTTTTTATTTTTTTATATAGTTATCTACTGTTTTTGTCAAAAATCTACTTGCAGCTCCTGAGATATTAATTTTTGGGTCAATCCCCCCCCCCAAAAAAAAAAAAAAACACATTGAAAAGAAGTTGTAATTTCGTTTAAGAAGACCCTATTCTAGAACTTTCAATTAATCAACTTATGTTGACTTTTTTATACATTATGTCCCACTGATTATTAAAAGTAATAGCCATGAGGTGAGACAAAAAATTACACATCACGCGCAAATATTACCATTTCATACAAGCGAAATGTTAAAATTTACCTGTAACATTTAAACATGTGACGTTTTATTTTTTGATTTTCATAACGTTTCTTACGATTTTTAGATTTTTTAAATTAAGAGAAATATTTTAATAAAGTATATCTAATTTTAACAGTTGCACCGCATACCTCTTTTTATGGATGTATTACATACAGGTTGTTTTAAATAAAAAAATGCCTTGAATTATTCAAGCTGCTAAGTGTCTTTTGTATGTGTATTTTATGGATGTTTCGATGATTTGCCGTATTTTCTACTGTTTTGTTCTGAATAAAACATCCCTACATATAGAAAATATTTTTATTATGTCCAACTTATGATACAAATTAATTATATTTATATGTGATGTTGACTCAAGTAAATTGAGCCTTTTATGTTAGAAAATCAAGGGTTTTATATACTACATTCACAGAAGTAGATAATAGCCAAAACAGTGCCAAATAGGGCTGGGAGGGCGATTATGGTTTGTCAGTGTGGTTTCAGGCCAGATCACCGTTAAACATTCTCACTCGCGCTATTATTGGAAAAAAATCTATTGTGAGCGGGCACCACCTGTTTATTGATTTTCGACAGGCGTATTATTCCGTCAATAGGGAGACGATGGCGAAGGACACGCGGTCGTAAAAATGGTCTGCGATGATACGAGGTCCCAGGTAAGAGTCGGTAACCTCAGGTCTGGTGAGTCAGGTGTGTGAGACAGGGAAACCCTCTGTCACCCATTCTATTCAATTTGGCCCTTTAAATGCAATAAGAGCCGGAACCCTGGTGAAACTATCTATAGGTTGACCCATATTGTGTATGCGAAAAACTCTGTCAATAACAGCGTGCACATTACCAGTATTAGGATTTCAAACTGCAGCAGATATTGCTAGCATGAGTGCCAGTCTGGATACAATTTGAATCAAGGAAGTATGGAAAATGGAGTAAGTATAAACGAGCGTATCGTCGGACGATACAAAAAGTTGTTACACCAGGATGTTGACGATAAGTTGACGTCAAGCTCTGTTCTGTCAAAAAATATCCACCTGATAAACAGGTCAAACGAAATATGTTAATAAATACGTAAGTAAGTTCACTGCGTACCTATTACGAACAGTGAACATGTTAAGTACCTGGGTGCACTGGTGACAGAACAATGACGTAAACGTAGACACTAAAGCATGTAAGTACCGCCTAGTTCTAGCATGACTTTCAATTTCAAAACCGTACAGCAAAGAAATCTAAATAAGGTTTTGAAATTTAAATAACTAACTCGGACTGCAAGTCATTTCTACAAGACAATTATTAGACCGGTCGTTACGTATGGGAAAAGGAAGGTCCTCAGAAAGATATTAAGCCCGGTCTGTGAAAATGCAATTGGAGAATCCGTAAAAATGTAATTTAATTCACTCTCCTAAGCCCGTACCCAAAGTTCAACTCATAGTACCAAATTTGTCGAACTAACTGATTACTGTTCAGCTCACACCGTTCAAAGAGATTCTTTGTGAGGCGTTTATATGGCGTACAATTGCAAGCGGCTTGGATTTTCTTACAAGTGTCTTACGAGTAAATAACGTTACAAAGTATACAAAATTGAGCCCGCAATCGCTTAGCATTTCATTGGTGTTAACTACAGATTAATAATGTAGGCTTAATTAACGCCAACAACCCACTGAGCATTTTAAATTATGCTGCTGCCAAAGCGAGTGATATCTTGCTTTTTCCAATCCAGGATTAGGTTATTATTTACGTTTTAATTCATACTGGAATAATGAAGTTTACATCACAAAACAATGGTTATTCAAACTAGTCAGATATTAACAGGTTTCTTGAGCTTTGAACCTGAAGGGTATTCTATTCTTAAATTAATAATTTCTATCGTTTAAAATTCGATCAGAACAGGTAAGGTAAAAGTAAAGCAATTCCTATCATAAAAGAAGGTTTACCTTCCAAATTCCATTTGGATGTCGCGGACGAGTGGTCAGATCAAGTTTACAATACATATTTTTTTAAATTTTCAATTAAAATCCTTTGGGCTAGGCCGGGATTTGAACCCAGAACCTCTATTCGTCCTTTCGCCTTCACCGTGCGATAATTATATTGGAAAATAGCGAAATGCGTCTAAAGCCCGATAAGCTAACAAGTTTTTAACATTTAACCCGTCAATTTAAATTGAAAAAATGATTAATGATTGAAATCATTATCATTGTTATACCTAGGTATATTTATAGTATATAATAAAACCAATCCAGTGAAATTATTTAAATGGAAAACATTCATTGACAATGACGCACAGAATGGCAAGTAAATTATTTTCACCTCCAATGGGCCTAACTTGGCAGAATAGTTCAGACAGTTAGTTGAAATGTGCCTGGCACCAAACCAACTAGTAAAACCAAACGTATCCAAATAAAGTCCGTCTAGCCTTGTTAACAGGCTATCGCAAGGCTTGTACACTTAAAGACACGCTTTAATTAAAATTTAAACCTTTACTGAATTTGAAAGATATTGCGTTGATGAGAATTTCATTGTTGTCGGTAAGCGATCATTTAACTATAATGGACTTATTAAATTATTTCTATTCGGAATTTTTTTAATGGTAGATATAAAACAGTATGTAGAGGTCGAAGAACACACAAACAGTGATAACCCAAAATAAGCAATCATATCAAATTTCCTGGTTTTTCACATTAAAATGTGTTAAATTTAACCTCTAATGTAATTAAAATTATGTACAACAATTTTTGTATTTGTATGTATATAATGTGAGAAAATAAAAATTGGTTGAGACGGTAATCGAAATTCACGTGATACATTAAGCTGCGGCAGAATAAAAACAATTTGAATATTTTAATTTGAACCACTTAAGCGAGTTCTTTTTAAAAACGTTTCATTACTTCACTTAGTGGTAGGTAATTCTTAAAACTGACTTGTTTTTTGTGTTTTTTTAATTCCGACGTAGTATACAATTAGGTTCAAACCTTTAAATGAACATTACGCACGTTTGTGCCCCCACTGTGCTAATTGAATTGAAAGGTAACTACAGTGGAGGCAAACTCATAAAAGAGTTATAATTTATGACAGGCCAATTTTTTCAAACGATTTTCTTATATATTGCTTCGAATTAATAATTTGTTATGAAATTGGTAGGCTTCGTTTCCATACTTCAATCCTCGGATGTTATTGTTTTAAGGAACCAACACGTCACATAACAAATCATGGGTGATTTATTTGAACGAGAAATCTAACCGTACGTTTATTTTGGCGTTGGTATATATTTCCATCCGATAAAGTCCACATAGCTAAACCAGATTACAATGCCAATCTGGAGGTATTGCATTTGAATAACAAAAAAGTTTCCAGATTATGGCACTATCTTCCTGATTACAAACTTTCGGCAAAGACGTGGGAAATGTACAGAGAAGCTGAAACAATGAAGGCTCTAGAGTTCAACAAAATACAGCACTATCTTGGCCATGTACCTTGACCAACAACTTTAGTCACATGTCACGTACAAACCCAAGTCTGAACTACCCCTGGACTTTTACCTACAGATTCATACAGCCGAAACTGATATATAAATGTGGGACTCGTTGGCGATAGAGGGGGTTCAGACAGAACAAAACCAAATGTTGAGGTAGACCACGAGTGCCTCGTGGTATGGCAAAAGCTCAACCTTGGACACCTACTTGGACTCACTGTAAATCTCGTCGTCGATGTACCCCTCTCAGTCAGCAGGCAACATTGAGAAAATGTAATCTCTTAACTACAACCCTTTTTTAGGACCGTCGTTGGCCGCAATGGTTTAGGAACTGACTCGGCGTCACATCGTAAAAGGTTCTAATCTAGTGGCCCTGCATTCGAACCCGACATGCTTACAAATGGGTTTATTTTTAGAACACCGGCAACCTCAGGGTTTATATAACCTCTGCTGTTGCGAACTCTCGTAAGCGGCAAAAAAACAACAAAACGACAAAGTAGATGAGCAAAGTACAGACAGAAACATGTCGACTCTATCAAGAGTAACAAAAGACATGTTTAACGTATCCCTATTGAATATGAAGCATTGGCCCGAATACAGTATAGCTTACGCAATTCTTACATCAAGAAAAATGACTTTTAAACAATGAATCAATAAGGAATGATTAAAATAGCCTACAAACCAACAAGTAAACATACAAAACAACCTAGCAAAAAATCCATAGAAATAATGAGTTTTATTCATATATATCTATGAAAATACAGTGTGGTTTATCTTTCGGAAAATGGCCATTTAAAAATTTAGCCCAATCAATCGATATAATTTGTTATTTACAAATTATTATAATATAACTGATATATCAAACTTCGATATTTTGTGTTGAAAAATCAGAGATAAGGCTAAGTTGAAAGAATACATAAACAGTAGTTCCAAGAATTAACCTGAACTTATACTTACAGTACTCAAAACGTATGGTTACAAACAGTTTATTCCAGAGTTCATAGTTCAAGCTTAACTGTAATCCTTCCATTCTATGTACACCGGAATTGTAACCAGTTGGTCATCATATTCGGTTATGCCATGATTGCAACTCCAATATGTAATATGAACATCCATTTACAATACAGAAACTTAAGATTTTTTTTAAATTGAACCTTGCACCGAAATTGTCCAATATGTTCAACTATAAAATACAAATCCACTGTTGAAAAGCGTAAGCTTCAATATCGTATGTAGATGTTCATATTTAATATATATTGGAATTGCAACCTCCAGCTGGTTATCCATAACTTTACAATAACCACACGAGGTTACATTTCCGAAGTACATAGAATGGACGGATTGAATATAAGGTATAACTCCCAAAGCAAAAATTCACTATCTGAAATTATAAGTTGTAGTGCATGTTTATATTTATATTAAAACGTATAGTTTCAAACAATTTGAATTTCCGAATTGATAATGGAACCTTACATTCGGAATTATAACCTCCAGTTTATGTATCCATTACTTTACTGAATAGGATAACCAACAAATGAAAAACCAACGGCAACTAAACAAAAATAACTAACATTTAGTTAAGTGTCATGAACCGTGTATCAATGAGTTAGAATCGAGAGTAACATATTTGCATCACAATCCCTGAAAACTGAACATTCAATCGCCTCGATGGTTACTCATGTTATTTACAATATAAATATATGAGAGAGTGGGGTAGATTCCCTATCCCTAACCATTAACTATCTACTAATAAACTTAAGGCCATTGAAACGATTTCCGTTTATTTAATCTGTGTAGCTTTTTTTAATTAAAAGTAAGAGAGCGAGAACTTGCACCTTGGCGTTGATGTTGTTTTTTTGAGGCATACATCTAGCTGTTGACAAAATAATTTAAGCCCGCGACACAATTATGTCAAAACGTTCGAATTCCTTCTTCGAAACGCAATAGTAAAAAAACGGCATTGCTTCCTCTAAAGGAAACGGAAGGTTGACTGTGAAAACTATCCCGCCTTGGTTACAGGCTCGCTATGACGCTGTATGTTCTTTTAGGGCGGGGCTCTCTTCCCTCGTCCTGTCAAAATACGGAAAATTTGCCTTCACATTTTCCGTATTGACGAAGACAGGAAACGGAGAGGGAGGAGAGTAGAATAGAGTAAACCCCAAATGATCCACAGACACCAAACTCATTATAACTTCTGTTTGAAATTGAAATTGTTCCCGTAAGTTAAACAATCAGACACAATGACGCAAATGAAATGATGTAAATTGGAATATTAAATTTTGCCTAAGGTTCCCTAAGATTCGGTAGGCAATTAACGGGCGAACGACTTAAATGAAATGCTTTTTAACTGCTCGAAACGCGCCTATTCAGGGTTGAAAATAACTTTTCGTTTACCCTTCGAGTGAAATAGAATTTTTTACAGCTCATAAAAATGACAGTACTTTTGAAAACCTCCACCTACTGAACGGTAAATAAAATTCCAGCAGGAAAAATGGATTCAATTGTTATTCCCTGCCTAAAAACAAATTTGCTTTTCAAGAAAAGGTCTACGCACTACTATGAATAATTGCCACAGGACCAATTAAAACAGGCATTTCATTCATACTGATTCAAGTTAAATAATGACACCGAGAAAATAAAAGAGATTCTCAATAATTAAAAAAAATTCAGGAATTTACATTCAAAATCACGGTTTCTACTAATGAATGAGTTTTAATCACACTTGCAAACACCGAAAACATTCATTATTCGTTTACTTAAATAATTATAATCCGTTTCCATTAAAATGGGGAGCGTTGCTTCATTAAAACCATCGCAAATATCAAACAGTGCTACCATTATGACATTTCCTCCTGTAGTCTGCGACGTGAGGAACCTATAGTTTAATAGTTACCTATAATCTTGGTCTACCTATCCTCGCTGATTTGGTAGGCCAAAAGAGATATATTGTTCAAACAAAAGAGCGCTGTACAGTACCTTGACAAGTAGGGCTTATAAAATGCTTAAGATGGGTTCCAGGTTGACCCTAGAGGCAGAGGGCCAACCTCACCGGGGGGGGGGGACCGGATCCACACGCACTGGAGAGAGTTCTAAAGTTGGAGGTGCTTGAGATAGAAAAACTCAAGCATTGAACGAAAGCCCTAAGTATGAGAAAAGGTAAAATGCATTCCCCTCTCTCAGCAGGCAACATTTGAGGAAAATACCGTCCAGTGTACTGCCAGCTAAAAAATATAGACAAAGGCTAGAGAGAAAAACATGCAGACTCTAGTAGGATTACCCAGAGTTAATGATTACCTATCATCTTGGTCTGCAAATCATCACTGTTTCTAATTGACAAAATCAGCGAGGATAGGCAAACCAAGATGATAACATCATACTAATTGGGTTCCAATGGTTAAGCATAAATTATTTAATGTCCCTTCAAAATACAATTTAAAAAACCGGTGTCAAATACTTTAATACAAAGCGGGTGTATTTTGGTGTCTTCTCAATCAAAAATGTATTACAATTCTTTTTCTACTTCCAATATAATGGGGACAAATGTTCAAAAGAAGTTCAAATGTTGAATCACTCATTTTCTTTAATATCAACAGTCCTTTGAAACTCCTTACATTACATTTTTCCTGGAAAAACGCAAAATCTATGTCGAAATATGGACGAGTATTCGACGCCTCTGTATATAAAGAGATAAATATGTCAATATTATTTGAAAGTTTCTAAGAAAGAAAGTAATACGGGAATTTCACCTTTTTTTAATTGGCGTGTTCACATCAGCTTTGAACAAATTTTAAAGCACATTTCGAACAAAACCCTGTAGATTTTTATGAGTAACATTGCCCAATCAAAAATAAAACCCAGTTGGAACTAACGACACAAAAAAATAAGTCTTTTGGTTTATAAGTCTTACGTTAAATTTTTATAGATATTACAAAAACTATATTGACATTCAGAACTAACAGAGGGCGCTCAAAGTTGGGAGAACCGGTGGGGGTCGTCGTGAGTAGAGTCGCTCCAATAGGGCCTAATTAAAGTTGATGAGAGGTATAGTATGGCATTTGTCAACGGACCGATTTGATTTAGCCTCGTCTCACAACTGTTTGGTGTCGGCTATGTCAACTCAAGACTCCAGACAGAAGAAGAAAGAAGGCACACATAAACGTGCAACACATTAAAGCCAATTCAACATGTTTGTTAGCCAAATCTCGATAAAATTGATATCAACTGTAACATAATTTTGTGTTAAAAATCATGGATTAGGTCAATGTGAAAGAAAAGAAAAACACACGGTCCCTTCGTCGAACTATTGATAGTTGATTCCCTTCATCAGGATTTTGAATTATCATTAATTGCTCACTATGTTAACAAATAAAAATTAATATTTTCAATATTGAAACGTATTGTTTCATAATAACTTATTTACGATATGACATGGATTGAGATTTGCATCCAGTTCTTCAATATATCGTAATTGTAATCTCCAGCTGGTTGTCCTATGCTGTAAAACCATGAATAACCGGATGGAGGTTACAATTACGACATAGAATGGAACGGTAATAGATCTGGTTTCACTGTCAACTCACAACTTCACTGTCGTTGATAACAAACTTCACCACTTTACGGAATTTAATATGAATATAGGAAAATCATCTATCGAAATAAAACATCTAACTTATACGTGTATTTTTTTTGTATTAAAAATAAGGCCAATTTTAAAAGCAAGAAAAACACTATCAGGACTTTAAAACTATTACTGATCAATCAAAACGCTAACAGAAATGAAGATATACTTGCAATACAGAAATATTTTGTTTCAAATGGTTCCTGAGTTGATAATGGATATACAAATCCGTCCAATCTATATCGAAATTGTAAACTCCAACTGGTTATCCACGGATTTACTGAACTGGGTAACCAGCTGGAGATTACAAACCTTGCAAATAAATAACAATAGTTTTAAAATCCTGATAAAATGGATATATTTCTTATTAGCATGGTTTTCTTTAATATTGGCCTTTTCTCGGATTTGTTAATACAAAATTAAAATTTATTCTTCTTGCAAACTAAGAGCGAATATTGGCAAATTTAAGATGTGTTCTATGTAGTCTGAATGTACGTACAAGAGTGAGAATTCAATAAATAAAATATAATACATACACATCAAAATCAAAGTATGGTGGTAATCCCCTCTTGTTTAGGGGATATTAATATTGCTAAGTGGCATAAAGTTGTCAAGGGTCGTTTTTCCTCAAGTGGAAAAATATAATGGGCAAACGTCCTTTTCTAACGACATTAGGGTTTTATTTATGGCCGAGGTTTTCATTGCCCGCTAATTCAACTCAATCTGGATTTGTGCCTCATTCGTAATAAGGATATAGAACGTTCGTCACTTCCAATGAAACGCATTAGGGAAGCGGTAAAATACTCAAAAAATATCTATTAGTTTCTTGGCCATATCAAAACTAAACCCCTTTTTAAAAAAATATATATAAAAAAAAGAGTCGACGTTTGGCCTGAAGTGGTAAGTTGTACGCACAGAAAGATGTGCTATTCAAAAATTCCAAGCATTTCTATTTGTTTAGCACTGTATCCATGCAGTTCTCTGAATAATTACTATAAATAAATGTGATCTGGATATTCGATACATATTTTTTTTAAATAAACTGAGATTTTCGGTGTGCTAGATATGCTTTTATATTAACATTGATCAATCCCAATTAGCTTAGCGTTTGGTTAATACAAGCAAATAGTCACTTGAAACGGCGCAATGGCGTTAATATTTTTGTTTGTTATTTGCTAGTTTTATTAGCTATTAGCTAGTGGTCGGACAGACGTTTTTCTACTTCTGATGTTATTTTGATATACCTCCAGATCAACCGGTGATGATGGCAAAACGCGTCTGGAAGGCAAAACCTACTATACTAGGCTGACCAGGATGATCGAAAATAACAGAGAAGAAGTTGATTTATAGATCTCAAAGAGAAAACTCACTCATTTTGGGTAAATTCGTCTGATTATGCCTTTTATGGATAGTATGGGTAATTATAAAACTAATGGGGTTATCAATAAATGGGACAAACGGCTTTTTGTGTTATAAGTTGTCTTAAAGGAGGGTTTTACGTACTCCTACCGGCAGAGTATGTTTATTATAATGGGAAAATTGGTAGCCCAGAACATAAAAATAATCTCTTTAAGAGAATTATTGCGGCAGCATATGTGAAAAAAGGAAGTCTTACAAGCATACCGATGCATTCACAATCAGTGTCAATAATTGCCTTTTTGCCATATCGTTCCTACAGCTTCGGGCCAAAGTTCAAAGTTTCGCAATTGGAATAATTGTATTTGCAGTCCTACAAAACTGCAGACAAAATCCAAGGGGATTTTGTCCACAAGGATGAAACAATTTAAACGAGACTCCTCTGATATCGACCAATTTTAATTAACAGAGTGTAGGTCAAACGGCGTTTATATCCCGTCCAGTTAGAAAGCTGATGGAAAGGGGGAAGGTTGTACCATCACCGGGGGCCGCGGATTGGGGGTTGGCACGTTTAATTTCACAATTTCCCTCCCTGTCCGAACATCAACAGAAGTTAAAAACGTCCAAACTTCTCAAACGGAACCAAGTCGGTATTTACCGTTTGCCCTATTTTTAAATATAAAATGATACAGCAAAGACCCGACAATGATCCAGACGTCCAATGTTGCGTGACGCGTACGAGAAGTCTAAGTCACTTTACAATACTTTTTACATATAATTATCAATTGAAATTTCATAGAAATAATTGAGCTGGTTATGTCGATTCACTTTTTGTAAAGAATGGTTATCCACAATCCTCCTTTTTTTAATGTTAGACCTCTTTTCCACTCATTTCGACCTATTTTAAGGTCACCGTAAGGGCAAAAATATCTTAAATATGACTGTATTTGCAAGGGCTGTATCAGTAGAAAAATACTTAGAATACTGTTACAGTCCTTTGCAATGTTGGGACTGAGTCGGTGTTGGAAGAAATTTGAAAACGTCTGTGAAAAACGTAATTATGACAAATTGTCGACAAATTTATAATTATTTTGATGATATCCTTAAAACAGGTCGAAAGCTTGGCAGTAACAACCGAAATTGATTTTTCCTGAAGACCATATCGGGATCTAGAGAATTCTCGAACAAAAACAGAAAAAAAAGACGGAAATTCCAAGAGTAAAACCATCCTTTACAAAAAGTGAAGAAAGAAAATGGAAATTTCACGATTTGTGCCAGGACTCGAACCCAGAACCGATGGCGAGGCAAATATGAGTAGGATCAACACTCGCGAACGCCTTCGATTCTATACAAAATCGTTATCTCCTTACTTAAAAAACCATCACAAATTAAAAGCCTTCATGTTGATTTAAAAAGGCCAATTCTCATTCTTGCTGTTTGTCTTCTGTATTTGTCTTTAAGAGCGTTTTAGTTGACATGTTTGTGTATTTTCACTTTATACAACTACACACAAATTTGTTTTAAAAAAACTCACAACAGCCTGGATTTTGGATGCTGTTCTGTATAAGTTCAAAGGGAAAAATAATAACAATCTTAAGGAGATTAAAGTCGGTGTGTTACAAAGCAATGTTCAAGGTTCTAGCTTATGCCACTGACTTCCCAAAATCACAAACTAATACCGTAAAATTTGCGCAACACTCTCTAGAGGGATTTATCAGTAAGGAAAATCTAACCTGCAGCAACCCATGTTCAAAAATTGAGAGGTTCACAAACATCCGCAAACCAGGCAAAAAGATGTTCTTTGAAGTACCTGTACCGTTTGTACATCTATACGCTGGCTAAGAATTTATCTAAGTATAGCAAAATTGTTACAGAGGTTCTGCATCACTAACGAACTTCGGTATTATTCCATCAACTAAAACCACTTTTGAAAGAGTCAACAACCCCTTTGAACTATTGGAAATCGTGTATTTTAATCCAACAGTAATATCAAGTAGTAACCCAGCTATAAGACACACAGCTGAAATTTGATGAAAAATGGAAGGCTCATACTTAAAATAAATAATATGTATAAAATAAGTAAAAACTGAAAAGCAACTGTTCATTTCAAGGATATCACATGCTTGTTCAGAAGATATAAGTGCACAATTAACAAGGAAAATAAAAGGTGACAAATTTATATTTCTGAATGTAAATGCTCTCGACTCATCAATCAATAACGAATATAATTATAACCTAGCACAGTAAATCATGTGTCACTGTTCGACCAGGCGGTTTTGTTATTTATTATTGGCTAAACATAAAGAAATATTTGAACCGTTTGAACATAAAATTAAAATAGAAAGTACTACAATATTTCTTTTTGAAACTGAAGGCATAAACGACAAAAAGTTCTATAACCACAAACCGTCACATTATTATTATTATTAATGTTGAAAGATGGACGTATTTTTCACCCAATGAATAACACTACCAAATTGCAGAGGAAAAAACTCCTAAAATATTAAATTGTATCCTACAACCTTGAGTTTTCAAGGAATCGAATTTTTGTAATATGACAGTGAAAGAGAAAGAACATTTCCAACTGTACAATAATATTTTTCGTATAAACAACCATTTGGATGAAAACATCTTTGTATACATTTCAAGCTGAATGAAAGGGGGTGGGGTGGCAAAGACGGTTTATACAAGGTAAAGAATACATGCCCAACTCCAGGAAAAGTTTAGCAACAGTTTAAAACACATATTTCCACTGTAATATCTTTGGAATGCAGCAAGAGTGGAACAGGTGGCTGAGTTATATTTACAATTTACAAAGAGTTTTGTTTACATTCTTATATTTTATATGAATTTCAATTTTGTGCCATTGAAAAAGGAAGTACGTTTATTTACAAACATTCAGCTTTTGTCCATCCAAAAACAACCAAAATTCTCAACATTTGTACTGTGTTTTTCTTGAAATTGACTTCAATGTAATTTATAATATGATTTTCTTACGATAAATTTTTTCTGATAAGAAATCGTGTATTCCGTGGTACATGATTTACTTAGGATTGTAAAAGGCCCATCTTCCGCATTCCTAACATAACACAATCAGATTGAACTTTACAAGAGTTGTTAAATAATTAAAATTTAATTTAATAATAAATCTCACCAAGCGCAGAAATTCCAGATTACCGACCAGTATTCAATCGGGTCCATAACAAAATAATATATTGAATCTGCCATTGGAATCTATCCACAATGAATCCTAAACAAATCAGCTACCACCGAAAACCTGGTTTCTTTTTACCTCAAAAATTTCATCATAGGAAAAGTATATCATCTCGCCGTAGACTTAATAATACTATTCTTAGAAGAGTGTTTTAATTATACATCTATTCTCAATTTAAACAGACCGAAGGAAAACGAAAACGACAAAACGGTCTACCAATTTTCAATAGCCTTTTACCTTTTATTTTGGAATAATTTTCAAATATTCATAGTATGGGTCTTATTGTAAACCTTTAAAATGGCTGATAGCCACAAATATAACCAAATTCTTTAGGTTCTCCTCTATCAAATCAATTGGGCAACAATTAGAAATAGAGAGAGAGAGAGTGAGAGATGTATAAACAATTCTCTCTCTTACAGTCTAGAGAATTGCACAATTTGTAAACTGTTGAAATGTGATAAGGAAAAGACCTAACTGAAAGCGTTAAATTAAATAACTGCAATCGCATTTGCGATTCGCTAAGGTTGATTGTTTTGAACTATTTTTGAAAAGATTTATCCCATAAAAAATATATTGTTCTCAACGCTGATAAAAATCTTTCGGGAGATATTCGTTCCTGGTGACTACTAAGCAAAGAATTTTACATTCAATTACTGATAAACTTGGTGAGAAAAAAAACAACAATTTCAATTGTGTTGATAACAATAGAAATCCCATTGGTAATTCCAACTTATCAGCCTATTGCTGATTATGAATTTATCAAAAAAAATTTGGCAGACATTATATCAAATATAAAAAAATATACATATATGGGTGAAAACATGGACAGCAGACGGTGTCTATCTAACTTGATGGGTTCCAATCAAAAGCTATTGACACAGTTGCCCTTTCATCTTTACAAAATCAATTCATTATTTTAAGATATCGGGCTGGAAAACGTCCAACTGGATCCAACAGAATAATTGCCTTTTTTTTAAATTCCTATAATAACAAATCAAAAGTTTTGTTTTTAATATGTTTCAACTGTAACCAAACTGATAAAGAAAGGGTTAACAAGATAGGAAGGGAAAATATGCCCTAGTACCTGGAAAAAGGAAAACCTTAAAATAAAACACAGTAAAGCCTTTTTTAATTTAACAAATTCAGACTACTAACATTTCAAAAACTCAAATCAGTCACATTTCACTACTATGCAGTGTTAATCATAATTTTTCACTCCAGTAATGCTATTAAATTGGTAAAAACGATAAATATATTCTTTTTCTCTACAAAAAGCTCCGCATTAAATTATAGATGGTGTGATTTTCAAATACGTTTCAATTATTTCATAACTAAGAACAAAATTACAGTTGGTATCAATGAAATAAAGCTGAAAAAAAGTATTCTTGAGTTGAAATGTGTCATAACTTTATATGAAACTTTTGGCCACAACATGTGCAACTAAAGTTTCATTCAAAGGACAGAAATATTTCATTACAATAGCTTTTAATGTGTGTATTTTATTTATTGGTCAATGAAAGGAGAATAAAGTTAAGAGTTTCGCAGAATAAAAACTGAGTAGATATTTAAGCAATGTATTGATCCGCAAAAATTGAGGTAAAGAATAACATTTTTAAGAGAGGATCAACCGAAGAGAGAATTATACACAAAATGAAAACATTAACAAATTCCTTCCTGCTAATGACAAATCCCACAATTTCTGTTTTACAATATGGCTATTTCCCAAGCAATATTGTTTGCAGGTATAACCAATGGATTTTCTTATTGGAAAAAAATGAAAAAAGATATTAACAACTATTTTCATTTGCAATTACTGCTGGGCCAAGATGGCTGAAACCGACATAACACATTGTCGGATTTTGCTATTTTCCCCAAAACATCTGTCACTGTGAGAAGGAAAATTGACAAATTTGGCTTAGGAAGAGGCCGAAACTGTCGGAAAATCCGAAATGGGAAGATTTTCCAAGTGTTCAGCGCCGTTTTATTAACTCGCCGCAGGGGAAAATTCAGATAACAGCACGCGTAACCTCCCCGGCTTAGCCTCACTCAATTTAAAGTTCCTCCAATTTTAATAAGGGAACGACTAATTTTAAACTAAAGGCAAAGCTCTAAAAATAATAAATAAATAGCTATACTGGAAAAACAAACAGAGCAATAAAGTCGAATATTTGTTTTACAATTATAACATCAATGAAATTCTCATCAAAGAAAGGTTAAGGCAGAAGAAACTATAGAAATAATAATTACGAAAACTACTGATTCGCTTTGAGTAAAGTCAGACGTGTTTTATACACATGCGATATTCTTTGATTAATTCTTACGGTCTACATAAAAACCGTTATTTCTTGTTTTATTTTTATTTATTTATTTTATTTATTTATTTTTTTTTTTTTTTGGTTTGCTTTTTTGTATAAATCTTTTAGGGTTAAAGAGTTTAAAAATACAAATATTAATATAAAGAACAGAAACAATTAGGATAAAATTTAAATAAGCGTATGAATAAAAATTGTTGAGAAAGGACTAACCTGTAAGAAGTGGGAGTGTCGGAAACTCGACATCGGTTGAATTTCTGTACCTCGAAGATCCTTGGGATTTCTTTTTCTTCTTGACCGACCGTTTTGCGAACGGGTCGATCCTATCGACAAACGTGGTCGATGACATTTCGAACAGAAAGGCAAAAACGTTCTTCCAGAAAGAAAACGGGGACGACCGGCGACGGAGAGTCGAGAAATAATCGCAAAACTAGCAACGGGGAGGTCGTCCTTCTCGGCTGTCGGAGGTTTTTAGACGATTGTGTCTCAGTTTCGGTCCGGCGGGCTCTGTCTCAAAGGCTTCTTCTTATTCGACCGAGACGGGCCTTTTTTCATTTTTTCTGAAATTACGATCTCCGCTCCTTTTTCTCCTCGGAGCCCACGGAAGGAGCAGGTCTTCCTTTATCGCCCTTCAAAAATGCGGGTCGTCCGACAGTTGCGCTCTCGGAGGGCGAAAATTCAAATCCCTCTCGTCGGCCGGCCACTTTTTTCCTCTTCCGGGAAAATTCCGGACGTTTCGCTCCTGGAGAGTGTTCCGCTATCGTTCTTCCAGCCGTACCTCCACAATAATCGGCGTTAATCGCTTGCCAAGGGTCCGTCTACGAGAAACGGATCGGTTACGTACATGTGCTCTCTCTCCTACGGACCAGTTAAAACCGTGTATAAATACTTCCGCTCAGATCCGCCGATATAAAACGCCAGGCTGTCCACTCGTTTTATATCCTCTCGTCATAATCACAGTCGTCGAGCCGAGATCGTCATCACATCACCATACAAAATAAAACACAAACTTCACCAACACATTTCAACCTACCATCGTCAAACATCGATCTCACGGCTCTTGTTCGCCCTCTCTGCGTGTCGTGCGTCGAAAAGAGCCACCGTCTGAACGCTCCCTACAATATCCGATCTACACTCGTCCACAGAGTAAAATTGATCACAGGAGGAAAATCCCTCGCACAAAAAAAAAATTATTCCAAACAAATCGAAACGTGACAAGTAAATACTATTGACACGCTAACGGTCCGTATCGAGGGTTGAATCTGAAATGGCCGGCTTCCGAAATTATTTCGACATTATTTCCGACCCTGTTCAGAAACTGAGGAAAATGTAAATAAATACGCGACTCTTTTGTGGAACGATCGCGAACGGAGAGATCGCGAGAAGTATCCGCTGAAAATAGTCTAACGCGAAGTACCGCCGTGGACGAGATATTCCGTGATCAGTCTGGCCAACGTCACGCGGCCGGCCTTCGTTGTGCCCGCTCGCCTAACCCGATCCTAGGATGACAACGAGTCGGAAACCTTTCAAAAGCCCTACAGAAACAATTTATAATTATATTTCACCTTTTTCTGCCTTTCTACGTTCCCGTTGGTAGAATGGCCGAAATTCTCGCGGCTGACGGCGAAGTCGTAGGAAGCCGTCCACAACCCGGCTCACGTAGGATGGGGCGATATTTCCGCCAAAAAGTGTCCTCGTTCTTCAAATCGTCATAAATTCACATTCAAATTTCAGCTTTAAACAAAATAAGGCTGGTTTTCTGATGATTTACGTGATAATCCCTGAGTTTATGGCTCCATCCGCATACGGATGCCGTTAACGTCAACGTTGACTCTATCGCAAAAAACGGTATATTGGTGTAACCAACGAAACAAACATTCCATCCACACTTGCCTGAGCCATGTTTTATTACAAATTCAATTGCCATAATTAAATTAGCTGTTTACAATCTAAATATAAATATACAGCAGTAAAGACCCTTGGAGTGGTCCTAATTGTCTTCCAAGCTGAACTCCATTCGGTCTTACTCTAGGCCCAAAAGTTAATAAAGAAGATTATGAAAGACGTAACTTACCACACAGTGCACAAAAACATGGGATTAGTAGACACAAAATCTGCATAGGCGATGTATGTTGTGACATAAAGGGAATACCAAGTTTCAGAAAGTGTCCATGGTACATTGATAGATCCAAGATGGAACAGGGGTAAAAAAAAGCCAAATTGCATCTTACCCCCCCCCCTATGGGTCCCAATAATCTTACAAGCTGAGACCCATGCAGGTATAATAAAGTATAATATGAAAAGTACATAAATATACATATGATAGCCCAAAACACAAAATCAATTTCAAAGTCTATAAGACAAGCATCTCTTCTTATGAAGAAAGGATGCAGACTTGTCGCACATAGGTGATGGAACCCTTCTCGTTCTTACACCCAAATGTACTAAAGGTGCTTTCAAGAGTGGCAAAAGGGTTCTGAAATTCAATAAAATAAAAGACCTAAGGAACCAACACACAATTTTCAGTAGAATTAAAATAAATGAGAATACTGTAAAGGTACATGACAAAATGAAAGGAAACTTACCCATGCAAGTGGATATAGACATTTGCCTACTGCCACTATCCCATGTTCAATATCAGATCTAGTGTAATAAGTCCTCTCTTTTGGTCTTAAACCTATCAGGTCCAGAGCTTCCAACCTCACACATCTATCTTCATTGCAGCTAACCGATGTCTCGGCATTATATGCTGTTAGTGAAAAACACTTCCTTCTACATAAAAATATTGATTTTAATGTGCCTGCCAAGAGGAGTCTAATCTGAATCCTGGTCTTGCCACAGTTACATTCCTAATTCCTTTGTAAGGCTTGCAGATGGTCCTTCTATGAATCTGTTTGCATGATTCATTCCTGGAAAGATGTTCCACCAGTTTGTGGACTCGCTAAGGATACATTTTTGGATGTATCCTTTTTTTTTTAGCAAAATGCTAGGCTGTTTTAGCAGTGACACCCAAAAAATTTAAACAAAGAGGATATTAATTACTAAACAGCCAGCTTTGAAGAATATGATAAATATTCTTGAACTGCTAAGCACTGTAGGTCTTAGAGTCAACTTCAATTCGATGGTTTGGGAAACAACTTGAAGATGAGTACGCTAAAGGAAACGTGCTGACACTAGATACAACAGGAGCAGCCCTTTCTTTGGACTGGAATAGCATATTGGTACGACCCAAAGCATGCTTAAAGTAAGAACAATGGAGAAAGACATGACACCAGGTGCGAAAGAATGAAAAGAAATTTCTACAGCCTCTTAACCAGGAAAATAAAACTCTCCTCCGCTCTTTATTGGAAAGAATTTAAAAAAAAAATTGCTTATTTAATTACCGCCTTACAAATTAAGAAAACTGAGACAGAAACGTGTTGTCCTGAAGAGGCAGAAACATTGGAATCTGTCTTATGTTACTGCAAAGTGGAAAGCTGTAGGTATTAATGTTTAAAGAAGTAAGCAAATTGGAAAAACAGAAAAAGCAAAACTACCTTAAGAATAGTGGACTTTCTATGATCGGTAAATTCCTACAATAGAACATTTAGGTCATAATGGAATTAAGGGAGATTTTGGTTACCTTTGAGCTTTGAAGTGGAAGAAAAACTGCCAGCATTGGCAGAAGAAAATATTGAAAAACGACCAAACAAGTTTACTGTATGTTAATCCAAGTAGATTTTTAAATACAGGTAAAAGATTTACAAAATACTGCCAAAAAATGTATAAATCATATACCAAGACTGAATATTAATTAATACATGCTCAAATCTGCATGTGCAGGTACTATATACACACGTGTGCAGAGTTGAGCCTTCCTCTTTAGTAATTTGTAATAAATTACCACCAAGCCTCAAGAATCACCCTTGTGTGTTGGCGGTCTGGGATCAGACATCGATCTTATAGCCCATTCACTGAGGTTGGGCCCAAGGAGCTGTCAACAGCTAGGTCATTTCAGCCCCCAACACAGTCAGTCCCCAAATCCAAAATTATTCACTGTTAAATACGTTTTCCTAATTAAATGACATTCACTCATGGCACATAATTAAACCACACACTCACAAACTACTAAACTAATTGAAGGTCTTTAGGGTACTCAACATTCTGACATAGGCCACACAATACACATTCACGCTAATAAATACATTCAATCTGAATATATACAAAGGCACACAAGTCATCACAACAGAGGATCCAAATAATGGCTGCCATAGTAAAGCAGAATTCTCTTGGAGAGGGAGGGGTGACAATGGTTTAATGGGTGACATCCTTACACGCTCACTATATGGAGCCAAGAAGCGACACACTTTAATTAAGCATCTAGAAACCTTTTTGTACATGCTGAACACAAAAGTTTCTGTATGTCGACCTCTCATGGCCTTCAATTCAGTGAGGGTGATCCTTCTGTATAAAAGCAGATCCGCCGAGGGGGAATGAGAAAAAGAACGTACATTTGTGCCGAATAATGGCCTGATAATCACACAGTTTGCTCAATATTTCATAAAGTGATTTATTTAAAACTGTACTGTTATTATTAATTAATTAAATTTGGATTCAAATCAAGCGCCTACAGTTTTCAAAGAATATTAATTCTTCTTTAGACTTTTTTATCAGTCGGTGAATGGATTATTTATTTCTTTTTTTCAAGTTTCAAAGTCATTATCTAG